>JABTXL010001273.1:8150348-8161984 GCA_025134845.1 Neodon shergylaensis | reverse complement strand
TGGGTGAGAGTGGGGATGGTTCCATGTGTAGAGAGACCCTGGGTGGTGGGGCAGAGTGGGGATGGTTCCGTGTGTAGAGACCCCGGGTATAGGGAAATGACTCAGCAAGTGCACTTGCTCCCTTTGCAGAGGACTCAGGTTCGGTTCCCAGCGCCCGCACAGTGCCTCTTAGCTTTTTGTAACTCCAGTTCCAGGGAATCTGGTGTTCTCTTCTGGCCTCTGCAGACACCAGGCAAAAGTGGTACACAGACATACATGCAGGCAAACATACATAAAGTAAAAGTAATGATAAGTCTTTTTTAACTTAAAAAGTAAAAGAAACAACCAGATATTTTATGCCTTCCTGTTTGGTGCCACTGGAGAGCACATCATCAGATTGAGGTGGTTTTCCCCAAACCATCCCAGCTGCACCTAAATGAGCCTCAAAATCTGACCATTGAGTTTATAGAAAATTCAGGTTTAGAGGAACATGCCCATAACAGTATACAGAGGCAGAGTGTTGGGTCCAGGGTGTGGGAAAACCATCCAGAAGGAATTCTAAGATGAAGCAAGGAGAAAAGGGGGACCCGTAAACTGGGAGCTTCAGAGATCAGGCAGCCCTGATATACAGACTATTTTCTCCTGACTCTAAGTAAAACCACTGTTTAAAAAATACTGAGATAATTGATATCTTGACATGATGTGATATATGATATTAAGGTGTCATTGCTAATGTTTAAGGTCTAAGAATAGTGGTAATGTGGGTTTCTTTTTTTTTAATCCAGATCTTTTAGCAGTGAGCATTACAGTCTATGAAGATCAGATTAAATGATATCTGTGGTATGCTTTTACTGCTGCTTTCAGGGCAGTTGGGTCTAAAATACATAAATAAACAACGTGTCCCGTACTGCATTTGTCCCCCAGATGACGGCTTTGAGGCACAGGACATGTCAGCCAGGCTGTTCCTCTCTCTGTTTGTAGACGCTCTGAGAGCCCTGCAGAGCTAGCCTGTGTCCATTGTCTGACTACCTCCAGGTCAGCTTGACTTTCCTTTCATCTCTTCAGTCAGCTCATAAGTAAACCTGGAGGAGTCAGACCTCGTCTATATATAGACTGGGAGCTGAGAGTCACAGTGGGGCGCTTTCCCCCAGTACTCCAAAGTGATGTCCTTGCGTCTCCTTAAAGACTCCACAGAACCTACCTTCTTGGAAGTGTACCTGACTTGTCAGCGCTGTGCTGGGTCACTGTCCCCCTCTGCCCTCGGCCTTCTTCAAATAGCACATCATCAGAGGGACAAGCGCTGAGTGCCCATGAGAACCCACTTCTCCCTGCATGCCTGTACCACTACCACTGCTTGTCTTCTCAGTGCTCAGTGCTGCCTCCTTTGCTTCCTTGTGGCTGTCCCGAGAGGACGGGATGGTATGGTCCACAGCTGTGTTCCCAGTGCAGGCGTGTTGTCAGGTTCCACATGTATTTATGTATTTTGCATGTATTAAGCAAAACTTCTCAGGCTTTGTCTTATGCTCTATAAAATTGTTTTCTACCTGGTGTCAGCTTTTTATGAAGAAGGACTCAGTTGCAGCTTATTCTCTGGGTCTACCAGAGTGCTTTATTTAGAGGCCATAGCCAATAAATGATTTCTGAATGACTGAATCCAATCAGAGGGCTAAATGAGACGGTGTTCCCTCCCAGTGCAATCAGAACGGATTCGTAAGATGCAGATGTCTTCCGTTGTCATGTGTGCTCGTAGAGAGTAGGTTCAGATCTTGTCTGGCACATTAGCCCAAGCTCCTCCTGCCTTTCAGATTCTCATCCTCTTTACCCAGTCTCTATGCCAGACATCTTTGAGGGGCTGCAGTGGGTGCAGGGCTGTGTCCTTGCCTCAAGGGAGAGGAGACTCTTCATACACCATTAACAACAGTGTAGAGCTGACATCGGGAGTCGGGATGGGGGAGATCACGTCCCTTAAGGCTCATCGTGACGATTTGGGGGGAAGAAGAACCTCAGAGGATTGGTACCAGTTAAAGGACAGTTTCATAGGATATTCCAAGGTCCAAAAGCTGCTGTTCTACGCTGTTTCCAGGACACAGTGGACCACTCTCTGAGAGTGTGTGAGCCCTGCTGTATACGCCATCCCTACAGAGAGGCCGTGCTTTACCCGGGTGCTGTCATGGGTGAAATGGAGATAAGGCCAGGTTCAGTCCCTTGTCGTGGTTGTATAATTGATAGGTTGAAATATTAGCTCAGGTGGTACAGATGTAAGCATGGACTCAACTGCAACACTGCTATCTCCCATCAACAATAATTATGACAAACACATATTGAGCACTTCTGGGTCACAGGCGAGGGTGGCCCATTTAATCTTCAGAAACTTAAAACACAGTCTCTATTGTCATGGTGTAGATGAGGTGATCCAGAGTTAGAGAAGCTGAATAGTTCGCTCAGCATCATATGGCTATTGAGTGGGCGAGCTGAAATTCGAGCCCAGTGGTACTTCATACCCTCACTTTTAGTACTGCAGCAAGACATAGCTAGATCTGTAGGCTGGGAACATGATGGAAAATCAAAATCTCGGGGTTTATTTTATGCCTGGCGAGGAGCAGCTGGTGCTGAGCCTGGGTAGGAAGACAGAAAGGGTCATCCGTGGCTAATGCCTGGGGGACTGGGACTTGGTGATATTTTTAATGGAGATAATTACCACAGAATAAGGAAGAGGTTGGGGCACAGAGGTGTGAAGAGGGTGTCGCTATTAGGTGTGCAGTTTGAGGCGAGGAAGGATTCAAGCAGAGGGCTCCATGAGGCACTGGGAGAAAAATAGCTCTCACCAGAAGGGGTGTTGAGGGAACCATGCACCGAAAGGCAAAGGTTGAAGTGTGGAGTTGGCTTGGAGTACTGGACAGGAGGCATCATGTGCGGGAAACCTTTATGACGTGGCAGGAAGCAGACCGCCTTAAGTCATCTGTCTGTCTCCTGCCAGCACCACGCTGCCTCTGGAGGGCTTTCAAACCTAAAATGCCCTGGCACTGTAGAGCTGGGAAGAAGGCAGGTAAGATGGAGCCTTCTTGCCTCTTGCTCGAATGGCTCTTCCTTTTGCAGATTCTTGCTACAGTACAAGGGTGCACATAGCCAGGTCTGGTTGGAGCACAGAGGCAAGGACTGCTAAAGCCAAAGCCCTGTAACCTGGGTGCTGGGCAGGCCCTGGTAGCAGTTGGAACATAAAAGCTTGTGGTTATTGGCAGACAAACTCCAGGCAAATAGTGAGCACAGTCCAGCTACAGAGGAACGCATGAGGCTAGGAGGACCCATGTGCCACAAGATGGTGGTTAGTAAGCATCCCTGGCTTGTGGAGACCGCAGACCCCGTTCTAGAGATGAGGAAGTCTCAGCATGCCTCATCTGCCCCCAACTGTAAACTTCACAAGGAAGTTAGGACTGGAGAGACAGGGTCCCTACAGAGGCCATGAGGTTAGGAAGTGAGTAGTAGCCACCGTAGGGTGGTGGGGGCCAGTGACTGTTTTCATGTGAACCCCTTGAAGTGGGAAAGGCTTTGAACGAAGTAAAGAGGACGCGTCCTAAATCCTGCTGGAGACAGATGGCTTCATTTCCTGTGTCGAAGCCAGTCAGTTGCTTTTGGATAACTGCTGTGTTCCTGTGGTCCACTCTCTTCAGTGTGGCCAAATCAGGGCAGCCAGTTTCCTTAGCTCCTCTCTGGGCCTGTTCCCTCCCTCTGGCAGAGAGAGACTCACTTGCTTTCCTGTGGACTGTGGACTAGGAAGCCAACCATCAGAGCCCAACGTTTTTATGATAATAATTCCCAAAGAACTTCCGAGCCAGTGAGTCCATCTGTTAAACTGAGGCCACAAACAATTTTTCTCCATCCCCAGTGAAACAGACACCAGAAGACACCATATTCCTCTCTGTAGTTAACTGAGTAAATTCCCATACAGGTAATGGCTGGTAAGCTTTAGAAAGGATGGAGACAGCACAGACATTTGGGGCACAGCAAGTATTGCTAAGTATACCACAACATAACCTCCTGTAGGACATACTGTCTCTAATCCGTCTGTGAGCTAGCATGTCAGTGTTTGTGCCAAGCACAGTAATAGCTGCAGAGTCCTCAAAGACACGGAAGAAAAAAACATGGGTTTCCTGCAGCTTTGGAGATCTGCTTCCCTGGTGAGCGAGTCTGCCTAGAGACTGCACAATGATGGCTTTGGGTACCATAACTGACAGGCATGTTCTCTGAGACTGGACTGCATCTCAGCTTTATCAACATTTAACCTTTTCGATAGCAGTTCAGGCTCAGTCTAAAGAACATTTTTTTTTTTTAGGCTGGGCTGTGCAGTGAGATTGCCTTTGGTTCCTTCTTTTGTAACTTAAGTCTCTTGGAATAGCTTTTACATTTTTTTTCTTTTCTGTCCCCTCTAGTATTTGTTGACTTTCTTGCTGTGGTTAGTTTGCCCAGGGTGGCAGATAGCCTCTGGCTTGCTCCCTCTGGTTTGCTCTGTCCTTGGGAGCTAGAAGGCAGGGCTTGTCAGGACCTGAGTAAAGGATGACACAGAAGACGCCAGGGGAGGGGGAAGCTTGAGAGCCCCTCCAAGGCTTCTGGCGTGTTCTAGACACACGTATAGTCATGTGTGTTTTGGCCGGCTTACTGCTGGCTTCGGGACGTGTCCTTTGTTTCACTACCCTCTGTTTCTCTGCCCCTCAGGAGGGAGGCTCAAGTGTCAGGATTTCTCTGGCTGCTAGAGCTAAGTGGACAACGTAAGGAAGTGTTGGGATAGGAGGACACAGATATGGCTGTGGGTCCTGAAAAACTGTGTCTTGTGGGCCAGTTTTATACCCGATAACCCCAAAGAAAGGAGATGTTGGCCAAAAGTATTCCTGTTAGAATGGATTAAGAATTTTTAGTGAAGTCTTTTATATTTTGCTTTATTTGTGTGTATGTTCATGAGTGTGTGTATGCACATGTGAGTACCTGCATGTGGACATGCGGAGGCCACCAGGCAATGTTGACATTGCTCCTCCCCAGGTACCATCTGCCATTTGTTTTGTTAAGACAAGATCTCTTTATGAGCCTGGAGCTCCCTGGTTCTGCTGGCTCAACTGGCAGTGAGTTCCAGGACCCACTTGTCCCTGCCCTCTCCACTGCTGGAGTTATAGGTATGTGTCGCCAGGCCCATTGTGGGTGTTGGGAATCTGCACCCAGACCCTCAAGCTCACAGGGCAAGGCAAGCACCGCAGTCCACTGACTGACACCCGAGCCCCCAGGGAAGTCTTCTAAACACCCTGAAAGGAGATGTCAAATAGAGAAAAATCTGTGTTCCTGCTACTCTGTCTCAGAAACTTTCTTCACTTCCTTCTTTGCTTCCGATTTTTAAGACAATGCCTCCAGATATATTAGGGGTTTCTGGTGGGACCCTCTGAGCCCCTACCTGACTCTCTCCTCTCCAGGGGCATCCATTGCCCTGAGCTTCTGATATTCATTGCTATATATGTTTTTATTCATCAACATGTATTTTTTATCCTATAATAGAAGTGGAGTTCTTGTGCATGAGTAACTTTATGGCCACAGGACAACACTGCACACTCTTCAGGCCCTGGCTTCTCTCCTGTGCTATTCTACTTGTGATATGTGTCTGTCCTCACACCAGTTTCTTTACTCTTCCATGATGTGCAGCCGCTCTTGGCATTCTATGGCCCACTGTTGGTTTTTGCAAATAAAGGTTTATTAGAAGACAGCTGTGTCCTTTGTTTATGAATTATCAGTACCAATAGCCAAGTCATTGTAACACAGATGAAAATAAAATGGCTCACAAAACCTCAACTGTGTGACTTTAAGTGCCCTTTACAGGAAACCCTGATTTAGGCTGTAGACTGTTACTTTGTTATGACTCTATTAGGGACCATTTGGGTCAGTTGTTTTTTTTTTTTTGTTTGTTTGTTTTTGTTTTTTGATAGTGACTTTAGCATACACTTTTAAATTTGTTTTAAGGTCTCTTTTGAGCAGGAGATGAAGTTACTAGATATTAATAAACTGATGTCCAAGGTAGCCCCCCCCCCAGCTGCTTCCCCTTCAGAGTCCAGGAGGCAGCCTCTCTTTCCACATCTCCATCAACAACCTGTGCCTTAGGACCTTAAGTGGGGCCCATCTGATGCTTCGTTCCACGTCATGGGCAAGGTTTTACTGACCAGTTAGCAGACCCTTGTATGGTAAATGCTTTCTGTGTCCTTTGCCTGTTTTTCTGCCTTGCTGACTTTTGCCTTTTGGTTGTTGAAGTTAGTTCTTTATATATTCTGGCTGCTGGCCCTGTTGGTTTACTTATTAAAGTCAACCAATGTCTTATTTTTCAATCACGCACACAGAAGCATGAGCAGATTCGTAGCGTGCCTGCACACACAGATAAGCAGTCACACACAAGACCGAGACTGGTCTCCCTTAGGAAAGTTCAGAAGCCTCTGAGACTGAACATAAAGTAAGAGGTGCCATCCTGGCAGCGTCTCCTTGTGAGCTGGAGGTCGATGTGAGCTTACCCTGCTCCGTCCTGGACCAGCCTGCCCGCTCTGCCAGGCTTTGGGAGTGAGTTGATTGGTATTGATGTTTTGACTGCACAGACATGACCCACCAGGGTGCAGGGAAGCTGAAGGCCACTGTACTGAGATCTGATGAGTAGGATGCTGGGTTTGAAGATTTGCCAAAGACAAAAACCAAATGTGATTTGTGGTTTTGGATTTCCCCATTTGGGTTTTGGCTACAGGCAGACCTTGGTTCCAGCTTGATTAAGTTAAGCCATTCTCTGGCCCACAGTGATTTAATTATTAACTCTTCCATTATCAGGCCGAATGTCTGTTGTTTGACTTTACACTGGTCCCTTATCCTTAAAACCCAGAGCTCTAACCTACCCTATCCCCCTAGTTCCTCCGACCTTTCAAATTAAACTTTCTACCTTGAGTGAAAAGGAAAAAAAACTACCATCTTTCAGGTTTTTATAAGTGTGGAAGTTGACCAAGTCCACACAACTGTGATGATGTCTGAGTATGTCAACAAAGCTCGGGAGGATGGAGCTGACAGATCCAATTCACACTCTCCAGTTCAGGACCATGGAGAGGCACTGAGCCAGACTTGGCTTAGATTGTGCAGAGCCTCAGGACTGGACCTGGTGTCCACTATGGTCCTGTTCTTGCCACACACAGTCTAGGTACAGGCTCAGTTCTTCCTAGAGGTCCATGACACCCCTCTTCATCATCACCACTGTCCTTCCTTGTCTAGGCCACACACTCTGGGCATCCATGACAGACATAGCTAGATGGCATAGCTGTGAACCACACAAAGACCCTCACAGGAAAGCAGCACGTCTGTGGCACTCTGCCTCACTCCCTTGTCCCTTGCAGGGGAATGAGGACGAGACTCGGCCCAGGGCCCTGCTTTCAATCAGTGCAGTGGCTGAGCAGAACGTCTCTTGTAGCCAGCACTCTCTGCGTCATGGCAGACACGGACGTTTTCTGTCAGTCTTCTCTGGTGCTGAAGCGGATGCTGTGAGCAAGAGGATTGACATCATGGGCCTGCTGCTGCCATTTTAGAGCATTTGTCCACTGGCCACAAGTTGCAGTTTTCACTGGGTCTCAGGAGATTACGGAGCAAGCAAGGGTGGGGATTGGTTACTGTTTGTTTGTTTTTAGATAAGGTCTCACTATTTAGACTGGCTTGCCTTGAACTCACAGAGATCCACTTACCATTGCCCCTGGAGTACTAGAATTGAAGGTGTCAGCCACCACACACAGCAGCTAGAGACATTTCTACTCAGCCATGTCACTGATTGAAAAGAGGGCCTTGTCCCCATTGTCCTTCAGGGGAAGTGGAAACAAGACAAACTGTACTGTAGAAGACGTTTCCCTGGAGAGATGACTTCCGTGCAGTTCACTGGGTTTGTGTCTGCCTCACACTCTCCAGTTGGCACCCCTTTTCTGAAGGGCAGAACCCAGCACTGTGATTTCTTTTAAGGTCCTTGAAAGGGCCTTGAACAGTTGGCCCATGGAGGTGTGAAGGCCATTGCTAGGCTAGCAGGCCTGGACGAATGAGGAGTCTGACCTACAGAGAAGGCATCAGAGGGGCTGTGATAGCTCAGTAAAGTGCTTTCCTATAGTGGTATTTTGTTTTTATTTTAATAAATAAAGCTTCCCTTAAGATCAGAGTACAAAGCTAAGTTGCTAGGGAGTGGTGACACACACCTTTAATCCCAGGAATCAAGGCCACCCTGGGCTACAGGAGATTGATTCTGTCTAAAAAAAGAATAGAACTCACACAAAGTTGATCCCAATACTTGGGATCCCATGTTCTTAGTCCAGCGCTAGGGAGGTGGAGGTAGGAGGGATATGACTGGGCAGAGAGAGGGATATAAGAAGGAGACAGGAACTCAGAGGAGTCTGAGGTTTGGTGGAGACACAGTGCAGTCTAGGCAGACTGAGGTTTGCCCTCTTGGTCTGAGCATTGGTAGAGGTAAAAGAACTCTCTAGTCGCTGGAACTTTGCTTCTCTGATCCTTCAACTTTCACCCCCTAAAATCTGACCCTGAGTTTCATTTATTAAGACCAATTAGAATTCATGCTACACTTTCCACATGAGCACAGGGACCTGAGTTCAGATCTTCAGCATCCACTTACTTGTGTGTGTGGTTGCTGATCTGTAATCTCAGCCCTGTGGGGCAGGGATGCGGTAGAGACAGGAAGAGCTCCTGAACTTAGGTGGAGAGCGAGTAAGGAGGGAGGAGATGTAAGAACTGCTCATAGCTCATGAATCTAATCAGCTGGTCCCTTTCTTAGGGGCAGAAGGTCCCCAAGTTGACTGCTGCTTCTGCGGTTCTCCTATGTTTTCTGTTACCAGCCATCCCCTGGAGACTCCACAATTAAAGTCTTTGAGCTCTAAGCTTAGACTCAATATAGGGTTTTCTCTCTCTCTCTCTCTCTCTCTCTCTCTCTCTCCCTCTCCCTCTCCCTCTCCCTCTCCCTCTCCCTCTCCCTCTCCCTCTCCCTCTCCTTCTCCCTCTCTTTGGTTTGTTTGTTTGCTTTTGAAGACAGAGTTTCCCTGTGTAGCTTTGGAGCCTGTCCAGGAACTAGCTCTTTTTTTTTTTAATTAAAGATTTCTGTCTCTTCCCCACCTCCGCCTCCCCTTTCCTTCCCCCTCCCCCAATCAAGTCCCCCTCCCTCGTAAGCCCAAAGAGCAGTCAGGGTTCCCTGCCCTGTGGGAAGTCCAAGGGCCACCCACCTCCATCCAGGTCTAGTAAGGTGATCATCCAAACTGCCTAGGTTCCCACAAAGCCAATAGGTGCGGTAGGATCAAAAACCCATTGCCGTTGTTCTTGAGGTCTCAGTAGTCCTCATTGTCTGCTATGTTCAGCGAGACCAGTTTTATCCCAGGCTTTTTCAGACCCAGGCCAGCTGGCCTTGGTGAGTTCCCGATAGAACATCCCCATTGTCTCAGTGTGTGGGTGCACCCCTCGCGGTCCTGAGTTCCTTGCTCGTGCTCTCTCTCCTTCTGCTCCTGATTTGGACCTTGAGATTTCAGTCCGGTGCTCCAATGTGGGTCTCTGTCTCTGTCTCCTTTCATCGCCTGATGAAGGTTAATATTCAGGAGGATGCCTATATGTTTTTCTTTGGGTTCTCCTTCTTATTTAGCTTCTCTAAGAACCTGAGTTATAGGCTCTATGTCCTTTATTTATGGCTAGAAACCAAATATGAGTGAGTACATCCCATGTTCCTCTTTTTGGGTCTGGCTTACCTCACTCAGGATAGTGTTTTCTATTTCCATCCATTTGTCTGCAAACTTCAAGAAGTCCTTGTTTTTTACTGCTGAGTAGTACTCTAATATGTATATATTCCATACTTTCTTCATCCATTCTTCAATTGAAGGGCATCTAGGTTGTTTCCAGGTTCTGGCTATTACAAACAATGCTGCTATGAACATAGTAGAGCATATACTTTTGTTGTATGATAGGGCCTCTCTTGGGTATATTCCCAAGAGTGGTATTGCTGGGTCCAGGGGTAGGTTGATCCCGAATTTCCTGAGAAACCTCCACACTGCTTTCCAAAGTGGTTGCACAAGTTTGCATTCCCACCAGCAATAGATGAGTGTACCCCTTTCTCCACAACCTCTCCAGCAAAGGCTATCATTGGTGTTTTTGATTTTAGCCATTCTGACAGGTGTAAGATGATATCTTAAAGTTGTCTTGATTTGCATTTCCCTGATCGCCAAGGAAGTTGAGCATGACCTTAGGTGTCTTTTGGCCATTTGAACTTCTTCTGTTGAGAGTTCTCTGTTCAGCTCAGTGCCCCATTTTATAATTGGGTTGATTAGCCTTTTACGGTCTAGTTTCTTGAGTTCTTTATATATTTTGGAGATCAGACCTTTGTCAGTTGGAACTAGCTCTTATAAGACAAGGCTGGCCTCGAACTCACAGAGATCTGTCTGCCTCTGCTTCCCCAGTGCTGGGATTAAAGGCGTGTGCCACCACCACCTGGCAGGGTTGACTCTTTAGAGGAGACTTTGACCTCCAGCCCTGGTGGTGTGGTCACAGGACACCATAACAGTGTCCTAGAGAAGGGCTTAGGAAGGTACAGAATAAATAAAGTTTATCTTGTCCAGGTCATGGGCCACCAGTCTCTGGGATGGGCTGTACAGCTAACCCTGCAGCCTAGCTCTGCTGCTTCCTGACTAGAGAGGTCTCCTGGGCCCTCAAGGGGATAACTGGGTTCCCTGATGACCCATTCTCTTCTCTCCCCACAGCTGCAAACCCCCTGCTCTGTTCCACCGCCCGCTACCACTGCAAGAATGGCCTGTGCATTGACAAGAGCTTCATCTGTGATGGACAGAACAACTGTCAAGACAACAGCGATGAGGAGAGCTGCGAGAGTTCTCTTGGTGGGTACTGCTCTAAATCAGACGAGGAGGGAAGAGACACACCTGTGCCTCTTCCTAACAGCAGCGCTGATGACTTTGGTACGCGCTTTTATCCTGGGTGTTGCCGTCTTGGTACCATTGTGCCTACCATTTTGACTTTGGCCACTGTATATGCGTTTCTCCTATGGTTATCTTTGGTTGCATTACGTGCCTACTGAATTGCTTTGCTACGGTTTTTCATGGTGTAGTGTTGTCGAGAGCCATGCGAGTCGTTTCCCTCCGTTGAATTCCTTCTATCGGATGAGTTCCGAAGAGTGAGACGCCTGCACGAGTCATGACCACATTTCTCCACACAGCTGGCTGCAATTTTCTCTCGGGTTTCACTGCTGTGCCTGTCAGTTCTTCCCTGACAGCTCAGTCACATTCATGGCTGCTCTGGCTTTGACTTTTTTCTTCTCAGTTTTGTTAACTTAGTAGTCATGAAATGATAGCCTCCCCAAGTACTGTCATCTGTCTGATGAGCACTGATATGCCCAGCCCCCTGTGCATGTGTTTACTACTCAGTTCCTCTGCGGCTTGTCTGTGCATATAGAAGCTCTTGATTTGGGAGTTATTTCATAGAAACTGACGGCTGCAGCTGGAGGAAGGACATTGAAGGCTAAGGTTCCTCCTTCCTGTGGAGATTCTTGGGATCTTGTTCAGTGAACATGCATGTCTGTCCTTCCTTCCTTCCTTCCTTCCTTCCTTCCTTCCTTCCTTCCTTCC
>JABTXL010001273.1:8079083-8150338 GCA_025134845.1 Neodon shergylaensis | reverse complement strand
TCCTTCCTTCCTTCCTTCCTTCCTTCCTTCCTTCCTTCCTTCCTTCCTCTTTCCCTCCCTCTCTCCCTCCGTCCCTCCGTCCCTCCCTCCCTCCCTCCCTCCCTCCCTCCCTCCCTCCCTCCCTTCCTCTTTCCCTCTCCCCGCCCTCTTTCCTTCTCTCTCCTTTTTGGCCTCCCTTGAGTACTCGTTCTCTCCGCCCTCCCATGTAAACCAAACCTGTCCTCAAAACTTCCTTGGTACCCTAGAATGACCTTGAACTTCTGATCCTGCTGCCGCGTCCCTAGTTCATAAGCTGCTCTGCCTGGTTTTTCTTAGTGCTGGGGGTGAAACCCTGGACGTCACACATGCCAAGCAAGCGTTCTGTCTACTCACTGCCCTACAGCCCCAGCTCCCAGCATGTGCATCTTCAGTGAAGACAACGGAGTACAAAGCTTTGTTAATGTGCACCTATTTTAAGGCATTCGGAAGAACAAGTATTTCTAGTGTTACAAATTGACTTAATTTCTATGCTATCTCTTTCTTCCCTTTAATAGTGTTCTGCAACTACGATTCACCCATATTGTTGCTTGCTGGTAGAGTTCATTTGTTTTTCAGTGTTTGACTGAATGGCCATGTTTGCAGATTTAATAAAATTACAAGACAAGCAAGAGATTTAACTGGTTGTAATATGTTTGGAGGTGAAGCTAGGTAGGGGGATGTTTCTGGAGGACAAATAGAGGTTGTTTTCAAGGTCCTAACTTTTATTTTGCTTGCTGCTTATTATGTCATTAAAATGCAGGAATGAGTGAGCAAATGGAGCATTTTCACACCACCAGAGGTGTGTGGACCAGGCAGGAACATGACCTCTAACGTCTGTATGACTGGGGGCCATAGACAAGGTAGAATGCGCAGCAGAACAGGCTTTGCCAGAATCTGCAGGAAGGACTCAGTGGGGCGAGTGGTGGTAGATTGGAAGGTTCTTTCATGAGAAACTTACCCCTTGGGTGTTTTCATCGGTGCTCAGTAAGAATAAGTGTGCACCCAGCTGCAGCAGCCACTGTCACGTGTGTGGTCTCTCTTGGAATGCAGGGGCTGGGACCCCACTGCAGAATGACTGAATCGGGTTTTGTTTTAATACCACGCTGGGTGGTTCTAATGCCCAAGTCTAGGAGCAACTGCTCTGACCTAGCTCTAACTTCAGAGAGGGCTTGAGCTTACCATTTACCAGGGAAACTTTAAACTCCTGTGCGTGTGTGCGTGGCTTTACAAAGTCAAATCTTTATCATGGGAAACTTACGTTGAGGTAGAGCCAGTTTTAGATGCTAACAGGGATGACAGTCACAGAGTTGAGTAAATACACGGATAGGTATGGAGGACGCTTTCCTACAGAGACTGCTTCTCACCTAGTATTGGTGTTCTCGTGTATCTTAGCCCCACTTGTTGTGCCCGAAGGTTTCATGAGAAGGACTTCAGATCTAAGCGGTGAGTCCCGATTTGTCTGGGCCATTGTTCCACACTCCACTGTGTGGTCATGTTGACAACATCCTGTGCCGTTCTGTGACTGGGTTGTTGTACATCTGTCAGAGGGATGGCTGGTAACCCCTCTGCAGTCTAGCTGTAGTTAGTGCTTTTAAGTTCTGCTTCTTTTTCTCTCTGTTTCACTCTCATAGGGACAGAGAGTTTAGAAATAGGTGATGGTACACCCAAGCTTCGCCTTTGGCCTCTGGACCCTGTTGCTGTGCCGTTCATTTTGACTATCAGTCCACTGTCATGGGTTCAGTCCCTCTGGGACTGTGAGGCAAAACGACCTTTTTCTCTTATGTAGCTTTGGTCAGAGCATTTTATCATACCAACGGAAAAGGAACTAAGACACCTGCCTCCCAGGCCATGTGTGTAGTTGTTCGGTATCAAATGAAAGACTTTGAACCATGTTGATACCCCCCCCAAAAAAAAAAACAGGGAAAAACAAAAAACGTGTGAGGCGACCATTGTGCTGGGAATCTTTCCTAGCTACCGAGGAGTGGAAGGTGTCTGGTGTGTCTTTTTTGCCTCTCTAATCCCAGGCATCCTGCCTACCCAGTGTCTCGCCCATAGTGGGCTCCGTAAGTGTTGACAAATAGGAAAAACAAATCTCTGTTGTGGTTCCCTGTGCTTATCGTGTTTGTTTCGGTATGCGAGTGAATGTATCCACAGCTTACTAAAGTAACAGGAAGTGCTGTTGTCACGGGTTCAGTAGGAAGGTATCTGCCATTCCGTCTAAGGGAGTGTGTCCTAAAGGAAGCACAAGCTATGAGTGAATCTTAGACTTAAGTCCCATTGGCCAGCCTATGTTTCTACATCCCTCCTGCAGCGTCTGTCTCCCCTGCATCAAGGAGACACTTTGTAGCCTCTAGATGGGAATGCTTGCTGCAGACAAATGGTGCCAGTTATGTAAGAAAACCTTCCCTGCGCTGTGTGGAGAAACGGGGCTCCATGCAGTGTCTTCCTAAAGCATCTCAAAGGCTTCTTCCCTGGACAGAGTGGACACTCATGCCTCATGGGATTATCAGTGCTTTCAACGCACTGGGTTCTGGGCTCAGCGCCTCTGCACAAGAGCTCACCCCCTGGGCTTCTGCCTCTGAAAAGCCCTTTGCTTTCAGTTGATGTGAGAAGAGAAAGAGATATTTTCCAATATTTGGAAGAAGTGAATAAAACTGACTTCAAGGAAAGGATATGAGTTGTTCTAAATGCTTTTCTCCTAATCTGAGTAGGTTGAAATCAGTCTCTATTTATGGTGGATCCTCTCCGAAATGTCAGCCCAGTCTGTGAGGACCTGGGAGCCGGGGAGCCTATGGAAGCGTAGTGCAGCGTGCTGTGTGGGATGCATTTAGAGACTTGTGGACTCAGATTTTATCGGGGCTTTGTTGATTTGCAGTGTCACCTGCAGAAGATACTTTGACAAGGGTATCTTTGGGACAGCCTCACTGTGACTGTCCTGTGCTTTGGAACTCAGATGCTGGATATCTTACATGTAGCAGCAGCTGCCATACATATGGTAGGGAACACCGCTCTGGTACCTTGGAAATGCTATTGGTGTCTACTGATGGCACCTCCTGGCACTCACGCCTGTGTGCAGTCCCACCCTTTTATAAATGATCTGTACTAGTCTGTTCTCTCTTTCTCTCCTCACTCTCTCTTGTTCTTTCTCTCTCTTTGGAAAAAAAAATGTGTCGAACTGACTGTCTTAAGTTTTAAAAAGTACTTTTGACTTTTTCCAGTTCAGTGGCAGAAATTATGCTTCTGTTGTGCTAGAACTTTTACATCTTGAAACTGGGCTTACTTAAGAAACAAAGAAACAAAATGTTCTCTACTCCACCCCAGAACCTGAGCACCACTTTCTGCTTCCTGCCTTGATTAACTTGGTAGCTTTAGGTACTGTATAAGTAGAGTTGTGTAGGGGCTGGAGAGATGGCTCAGTGGTTAGGAGCATTGCCTGCTCTTCCAAAGGTCCTGAGTTCAATTCCCAGCAACCACATGTTGGCTCACAACCATCTGTAAAGAGGTCTGGTGCCCTCTTCTGGCCTTCAGGCATACAGACAGTATATTGTATACATAATAAATAAATAAATATTAAAAAAAAAAGTAGAGTTGTGTAACGTTTGTCTTTTTTGTGAGTGCTCGGTTCACGTGGTATGTCATTAGGGTTCATCTATTTTATAGCATGAATGGCACTTTTCTTCCTTCTAAAAGCCAAATACTGTTCCTTTTTATTGATAGACCACATTTGATTTCTCTATCAGTAAACACGGGTCACTCCCACTTTTGACTGTAGCGAATGATGCTGTGTGAACAGATGCACTTTTGTAACCTACTTTGAACCAGAGAAATGCAGCAAACACAGTGGGATGATGTCGTCTCCAGGATTAGGTTATGACCCTCTTCCCTCGTACTCTGTCCTGCTTTTCTGACGAGGGCCACTTTCCGTGTTGGAAGTTGCGAGCTGCAGAGACTCCTGTGACAGGGAGTCGAGGGAGGATGCCAGCCTTAAGTCAGTAAGGAACGTAGGTCTGGCAGCAGCCTCAGAGGTGAGACTGGAGAGGGAACCTCCCCTGTGAAACCTCGGTTGCAGCCTTGCAGGGGACTCCAAGTTGAGGTGACATTAGATAATTTGTATACAGAGCGCCTCTGAGGGAGGCTCCTGTTATTGGTGCTTTAGTCCCAGACAGTGATGTTCAGCTGGGCTTTGGGAGGGGACCACACAGGACTTTATAGGAACAGTACATGCAGGAAGTCAAACTTGGGGTCAGGGACCTTTGTCCACATCCTACTTGCTGTGTTCTAACAACCCCATCCTCACCTCAGGGTCCTGTGTTCTTGCCCCTCCTTCTGGATGAAGAGGTAAAGAATTCTTAGGCCAAGTGCATACAGCAAGCAAGTAGGGAGCCGAGACGTGAACTTGAGTTGAGGCAGTGCCTACCACCACTCCTCCCCCTCTACCATCTGGCACACTAGAATTTCGGGAAGCAGTCTGTCCCCAGGTGCAATGAGTTAAAAGGGGAGGGGGAACCGTGAAATGGGCATGATCCTCCTCTTGCTGCTACAGTCTGCTCAGTAAAGGAGCACTCCGCTGCTGGGCGTCCTGCCCACTATGGCATTTTTGAGGTGAGCTCTGCCTAGGGAACCACCCCTACAGGGAGTTGGTGGAGGAGTTTTGTGCCTGGCAGAGCATCTTTATTTTCTTGCTGTGCCCTGGTGATAAGGCTTCAGGAGAATGGAAGGCTGTTTGAGGTTTGGCACCTCACCAGAAGCCAGCAATGGTAGCTTCGTGCTGTTTCTTCTGCAGTGTGTGTGTGTGTGTGTGTGTACATGCATGCACCAGGGACGGTAAGGAGAAAGGAGAAAGAGAGAGTTGGCGTATTAGCATTTATCAACCTGGATATTTCTCTCAGTGGATGCCTGATGGGGAAACTGTCAGGTTCCAGGCCTGTGTGCAGACTGGGATCTTGCTCTCTTGTTGAATTACAGTTTTTCCTTCTGAAAATTAACTTAGGCAAATCCAGACCCTGCCTCCATTTTCACAGACTATGGCCTTGTTTAAGAATAGGATCAATGAAGATAGAATTAGTTAGGATAAGGTCCCATTAGCATAGGGTGAGCCTCTGGTACCACCAATGTCGTTATAGTAAGGGAGTGTAGGTGTATCACACACACCCAGGGAGAACATTGTAGGACATAAAAGTAGAAGGGGAGGATGCTTCAGTACAGATGGCCAGGAAGCCAGAAGAGGAGCAGACTGTCCTTGCAGCCTTCAGAGGGAGCCCCTCCTCCATCACCTTAATCTTGGACTTCTAGTCTCCCACATTGCGCCACGATAGATTTCTCCTGTTGAACACCCCACCCACAAGCCATTGGTACCGTTCTGGCAGACCTACTCGGCTATTGCAGCCCCCAAGAAGTAGCCCCTCATTAAAGCACAGCCTCACCTTTTGTGGAACACCAGAAATAGCAACAGAGATGTGAAGGTCTGGATAGTCATCACGGGACAGACCCAATGGAATCAAGGAGGGCCGGGGCTGCAGAGACGAACCTGGGGAGAGAGCTGGTCTGTCCCTGTGCAGGGTGATAGGGCCATGGTGAGTTTCAGGAATTCCTCTCAACATGAATTCCAGGAGCCTCATTTCCTGTACTTGTGTCCCCTTGGCTCCTAGCTCCCTTGCTCTGTCCCCAAGTGGCTCTGGCACTGGAATTGGTAGAGGCAGAACCTCTGCACGAGTGACCGCTCACTCGGCCCCTTGTTTTCTTTCCCGCTGCAGGCCTCGCTGCTTTTCTGTTACCGTGATGAGCACAACCTAGCGGAAGAAAGGGTTGATTTCTTTTTTTTAAATATTTATTTATTTATTATGTATACAATATTCTGTCTGCGTGTATGCCTGCAGGCCAGAAGAGGGCACCAGATCTCATTACAGATGGTTGTGAGCCACGTCTGCGTGTATGCCTGCAGGCCAGAAGAGGGCACCAGATCTCATTACAGATGGTTGTGAGCCACCATGTGGTTGCTGGGAATTGAACTCAGGACCTTTGGAAGAGCAGGCAATGCTCTTAACCACTGAGCCATCTCTCCAGCCCCCAAGGGTTGATTTCTTTTCATCTTCTACGTTCAAGTCCATCTTTGAGGGAAATCAGGACATGACTCTGAAGCAGAAGCCATGGAGGCATGCTGCCTGCTGGTTCACCCTCCGGCTTATTCTCTGACTCCTGCTTAGCTGACTTTCTTATACAGCCTAGGGTCACCTGCCTAAGGATGGTGCCACCCACAGTGGGCTGAGCCCTCCCATTATCAATGAGCAATTAAGACAATCTTCATAGGCATGTCCACAGGCCATTATAATCTAGATGATTCCTCAACCAAGGCTTTCCACTGAGATAACTCTGGGCTCTGTCACATTGACAGTTCCCTAGTCCATCTGTCATAGCAAGTGGGCCCTGATATATTATTGGAGCCTGTGTTTTAGGAATATGTATATGGCTAGTTGATAGAACCAAAGCAAGGTGAAAGTGTCTTGGCACATGGTCACCATATTCAGCCACCACTGCTAACTCTATGGATTTTTTTCAAACATTAGTGGGTTATTGAAAGAATTGCTACTTGGTTAATGCTGAACTTTAGAGCTTGGTCTTCTCCTGTGGGCCACCTCTGCTGTCCACCGTGTAGTAGCTTGGAGAACCATTCTCGGTTCTTTGCTCTCCAAGACCCTTTTCACTGTACTGGTAGAGTGCCCCCCCCCAAAAAAAGTCTCTGGGTGGTGGTGGCGCACGCCTTTAATCCAGCACTTGAAAGGCAGAGGCAGGAGGATCTCTATGAATTAAAGGCCAGGCTACCTGGTCTACAAAGTGAGTTCAAGACAGGCTTCAAAGATACACAGAGAAGCCCTGTCTCAAAAAACAAAACAAAAAAGCCTCTGCTCATGGGTCCTGTACTCACTTTGACTGGTGGAATGTTGGCTGACATAAGGAGACCCAAGGCACGCAGTGTGCTTACTAAGGTGCAGGGTCCTTGTGCAGGCCTGTCTTATGTCAGCTTGACATAAGCTGTAGTCATCTGAAAGGAGGGAACCTCAATTGAGAAAATGCCTCCCTAAGATCCATCTGTGAGGCTTTTTCTTAATCAGTGATTGCTAGGGGAGGGCCCAGCCCATTGTGAGTGGTGCCACCACTGGTCTGGTGCTCCTGGATTCTGTAATAGGCTGAGCAAGCCATGAGTAGCAAGTCAGTAAGCAGCACCCCACCATGGCCTCTGCTTCCGCTCCTGCCTCCAGGTTCCTGCTCTGCTTGAGTTTCTGCCCTGATTTCTTTTGGTGATGAACAGTGATGTAGAAGTGTAAGCTGAGTAAACCCTTTCCTCCCAGCTTGCCGTTTTAGTCATGGTGTCTCATTGCAGCAATAGATACCCGAAGACAGTCTGTTGCATTTCCGTGGTCTCCAGACTACTAGAAGCTTCCCCCCCCCACCAAAAAAAATGAAAACAGAGCAAATAGTTGTGTGGGCTTGAGGTAGGCCAGAGTGGTACCCTGGTTTAAGTGTGTGGACCTGAGGCTGTTCACTTCATGGCAGCAAGAACAGAAGGATGACAGAAAAGGAAGAGCTAAGTTATTATACCTCTCACAGGCATGCTACTAAAGGCACACTTTCTCCAATTAACTCCCCACCTGTGCCTTCATCCCCACCTGCACTCCCACCCCATATGTACCGCCCACCTGTGCCTTCATCCCCACCCGCACTCCTGCCCCACATGCACTCCCACCTGCTCCCTCATCCCCACCTGCACTTTCACCCCCATCTGCACCCCCCCACACCTGCATCCCTAACCCACTTCCGCCCCTACCTGTACCCCCACAGTTCCATTGCTCAGTCTGGTTAGCTCAGAGCTCTCATGATCTGGTCATCTCTATTAATGCCCTCATAGACATGCCCAGTGGTGTGCTATGGGAACTCCTGCTGTCCCTGAGTCTAGTCAGATTGATAGTCAAGATTTTACCATCACATGAAGGTGTTAACAGTGAGAATAGTTGAGCCAGTATTTTTAGGAAGTAAGTAAAATCAGAATCGACAAGGCACAGTGACGAACTGAACAAGGGAAGGGAGGTTAGACTGTGCAGGCCACTGCAGGGACAGTAGCTTGGTGGACTGGAGGCTTGTGCGTCACCAGCCAGTTGTGCTTGCTTTCTGCTTTGCAGCCTCAGTCCCTTCACCAGCCCACATCATTGAGAGTCAGAGGCACTTATGGTTTTTTAAGACCTTTGCTGCCTGTCACTAAACAGATCCAAGCAACTGAGCCACGAACGATAATGGCTAGGGATGTCGTAGAGAGCTTGGGAAGGGAGAACTGCTCATTTGAGCCTAGTCTTCCAAGTAGGGATGGCAAAGAAATTTCAATGAAGAAAAGTCTAGGTTTAATATATAACACAGAGTGTCACAAACCTGGATTTGATGCGTGACTATTATTTATCCTAAGACTTGTGGCTATCCAGTGATGTCAAGAACTTCCTTCAAGGGATCCTAAGAAAAAGTCATCCCCCTTAAAGAATTCATTTAGCTTTAGTTAGACTAAAACTGCTGGAGGTCCATTTAGCAAGAGGAATAAGGAAGTTCTCCCCCCCCTTTCCTCCTGCTTTTAATTTAAGAATTTGAAATCCCAGCTGGGCTGGGAAAGACAGAAAATGCTGACTTCATTGGAAGAGACAGAAGGAGGCTGGGAGCGGCTGATTGCCGCCTTTCTGTACCCGTGGGCTTTTCTTCTTGGTAATTGAGTGTTTGCATCCGAATCGTCCTTCCCTTTAACCACTGCAGCAGGAGTTTGAAGATTTCTGAAACACCCCTCATTTAGAAGCAAATCAGACCGATTCTGCACTCATGGCAGTAATTGCTTCCTGGTCTCTTCCCCATGGTGGTAAGCTGCTGAGCTGCTGCTGGGGTCTCTTCACGTTGCTCTTGCACGAGCTCTGGCCCCTTTCCCTCTGCTGGTCCCTGGGGAATGGGAGAGGCTAGCCTAGACGCTTGAAGAGTGTGCCTTGCCGAGTGGATGGACCAGGTTTTAGGGAAGTGGGGTCACATGTGCAATTGACTGCTTTTCTCCCGGGTCCACTCTACAGGTTCTCACAGCCCGGGGCAGCTGTGTTACTGGAGGATGCAGGGACATTTCTTCCTCCAAAGACTGACTGTGACCCTCAGCTTGCTAACTCCATCAACACTCTGCTCTGTGGACCCTTCCTAGCGCTCATTCCTACATCACTGTTTGTGCTGTCTGAGACTGACCAGCTCCTCCCAGCACTGGAGGAAATTCAAAGCCAGACCAGATCAAAGTCGCTCACAGTTTTGCAATTGAGAAACATAATCCTCTCCTGATAATTACCCTAACGTGTGATAAATGTTGTAATGGAGGAATGAACCGGCCTCTGGGAAAGCAGGGGGCAGGCAGGATGGCAGCATTTCCTGGTGGGGTATGGCAAGACTTCTGAGAAATGAAATCTTTGCCTAGTCACTTAGGATGAATAAAAGTGGCCACAGAGACATGGGTGGGGCTGAGCCTCTAGACAAAGGGAAGATTAGATTCAAAGACAGAGCTTGTGGGGCTGAGGAGATGGCCCAGTGTATAAGAGCTCTTGATCTACAAGCACAAGGACCCAAGTTTGAATCCTAGCACTCACATGAAAAGCTTGGCATGGCTGCCAATGAGAAAATCTGCTCTCAGCAGGGCCCCAAACCTGCTCCAACAGCTCCTATTTCCCAGACCTCAGAAGACCAGGTAGTCTTGAAGGAGATGACCAAGTTGCACATAACACTTTTAGTGACCTGAACTTAGTCACATGACCACACCTAAGCTGCAAGGGAGGCAGGAAAATCTTTCCTTTCTCATAGTTCCTAGCCTCAGGAATATGTGACTCAGGCAGAAAGGGGAAGAGGGTAAAGACTGGAAATTATTTAATTCCAGAATCTGCTTACATCGTTTTAACTTGAACAAATAGTTCGAAGATTCGTTTGGGGAGCCAATGTGTCCACAGACATGGGACAGGTATGGCTGCTCTGACTGGCAATAGTCCACATAGCCCAAGAGACAGCACTGTTGTGCTTTTTCCTCTGAGGGGTCCCACAGCCCCCTGGGCCAGCGCTGAAGTGCCCTGCAGTGCCAGCCGGCTGCATCCCTGGCAGTGCTGTAGAAACACGCTGTGATGGCTGACCCCTTTCAGACACCCCAGATGTCAAGTCCAAGGTGTCTCACGTATTTGTTTCTTCCTTCATAAGCTAATTTGTTCTAAAGCTGTGGTGACCCTTGGAGAGCCATGCTTTTATCTTGATTTTGGAATGGGTCCAAGGTTTTAGTTAACTTCAGATGACAGAAACCTGACTCTGGTTGTGCTTTTTTGTTTTTTCTTTTTTTCTTTTTTCTTTTGTTTTTGCACAGAGGTCAGTTGGCTCCCAATTTAGGTCAGTTTGCATCTGAAGGAAATCTCCAAGGACAGACACTTTGTCCTCATTAGCTGATGTGTCAGGCTGCTCTTCCCCAGGTGCCTCAGAACCTTTTATAGATTTTCCCTCAACCTCACTCTGGTGTGCCAGTGCTGCCTGCTTCCCTTGAGGAACATGCTGTGGTTTGGGAGGAGGTGACTAGGGTGCATCTTTCTTCTTGGGGAAGCCCCACCCACCCCCATCTATGGTCCCTTTACTCCTGTCTTTATTCCAACCTTAGTCTGGTGGTCTTAAAGTAAGTTCACAAAATCTTTGGCACCCCTCTCTTTGGGAGCTGGAGCTATGCCCCCTTTCCCAGAAAGGAGCTCCGCTTTTGTGACACAGCGAAGTATGTCATACTGATACCTGTGACACCCATTCATAGGATACAAAAGGCCACAGGGATCCTTGTCTGGAATATGTTTTCATCAGGCTTCAGTTGTCATAGAAACATGATAGACAAGGTTGCCATATTCTAAGGAAGCCCAAGTCAGAGTCCACAGGAGTTGCAGGAAGAGAGAGATGCTTGTGGGGCTGGTGGCCCTTCAGCCTACTGCCAGTTAGGCCTCAGCCCCATCTTGTCCGTCTGTAACAAAGCTTGAGGCTCCAAACAGGAATGGACATTACTATCCAGGGTTCTTAAACCACAGAAACCGTGGGGGGGGGGTTAGATGTTGTTATAAGCCCTTCAATTTGAGGTTGCTTTCTTGTCCAGAAGTCATTGGATCCACAGTCCATCAGAGGCTGTGTCCCTAGACACTGCTATGTCTGCCTGGGTAGGGGAACTGCTCAGAAACCACGCCTGGCATTTTACTTTCTCCTCAGCCAGCCCTCCCCTCATTTCTCGTTGGGTTACTCACATCCTTGCATTACTGAGCTCTTTCCAAGAGGGCACCCAGGTCAGGAAAGCTGCCCTCAGGTCCTGTCCTGTCTCATCTTACAAAGCTCCCTAAATGATGCCCCAGTCCTTCTCCTCATGGTATTTCTTACAGGAACTGAGCAATGTCTAACTCATTCTTTGTTGGCATGAGATTGAAGCTGGAGCGAGGTTTCTTATTCATGCCAGCCCTCCACTAGACTGGGACGACCCTTCTGACCCTCTTCAACACAAGGTGACTGTTACCTGCCTCCAGGCTGCTGAGAAGTGTGAGAGAAGTCTGTAGGACGCTTAGTAGGCACCCCTAAGTGTGACTGTCATTCCCGTGAGCCATCAGGAGCCGTTGAGTTCCGGCCTTAATAGTACCTACCATTTTTGTAGAAACACCAAATTCAAATCGAGCTGCTGAGGTCTCAGAGGGCTGTGCCCTGGATGGGTGACAAAACCTTCTTCCATCCTGCTTCCCAGCAGGGATCCTGGGTCAGGCTTGGTTCTATTTGGCATCTTGCCTTATGGCCTCATGAAGGTGGAAACAACAGTGGAACATTCTAGGACATGAACATCCAGATGCAGCTAGAGATGGAATGCAGTGGGGTGGGGTGGAGGGCTTGCTGGTGATTCCTCCAGATGTGTCCTGTGTCGTTTATAGTACCAGGTGCGTCTCAAGCTAACCTCCATCCACTCAGCAGACCTTATTAAAAGTTTGGCTTTTGGACTCAGCCCTGAAGGGGAGAGAGCCCTCCCTTCATCATGCGCCTCCCTTGGTGGCTACCTGTTTGAAGGCCTTGTGGAAGTCTGATTGGTTTGGAGGAATGTTCTCATTCAGGAAGAGAAGGTTTTACATTTTGGTTTGGCAGTAATATTTTAGAGTAAACGCTATCAGGATCTAGAAGAACAAGATATGGGAAGAAATCCCTACCGTCCTGATGCATTCCAGACAGTCACACTCTGAGACACGTGAACCAGAGCAGCACGTCACCTCAGGCTAATTTATGGCGTGTTTTCTATTAGAATTGCAAAGTCCTCACATTTGAGAGGTGTTAAAATATGACTTCACATCATATTAAATACATGCTATATTTAAACCAGGATGTGAACTGAAACACGACGCAAACTAGACTAATTTGCTGAATTCCTAACTAATCTTGGTTCTGCCTTTGTCGTCTTTTTGCCTCCACCATGTTCCTCGCTGGATTTCATTAAAGTGTTCAAATCTGAACCATACCAAGCGGTTTTGAAGTTGTTCAAGCATTCAGCACTGCCGTAGATCTGAGACCTAGTGGATAGAAGCCATGGTGGCCTGTGTCTGCGATCTGCCAAGCTGACTGTGCTTCAGCCAAAGGGCGTGTTCCTGTCACAGTGACCGACATCTGAGGAGAGGAAAGATTTATCTCGACTTGTCTCAGAGTTCAATCCATGGTCGCTTGGCCTCGCGCTTGGACAGGCCATCAAGGCCGTGGGTACCTGTGGCCAAGCAGAGCTGTTGACCTCACAATAGACTGAAAGCAGAGAAAGAGGAAGAGACAAGGCCTGGGACACACTGTCACAGTGACTGTTTTCTCCTCCACTAAGACCCACATCCTAATGCTTCCATCCATTATGAATCCTGCTCCGGTGAGATCTTTCCTCGGGTCAAGAGCCCTCGTGACACAGTAGATCCTGGAGTCGCCTTCAAAGATGCTCCTTGAGCCCTGCTTCCCTGTCTCCTAGGCAGATGCCAGTCAGTCAAGTGGGCAGTGTAGATGACCCATCCAAGGACACTTTCCAGTATGAGCAGAAGTGCCCCTGACTGTAGTTGTTCTTTGTACTCTTTGGGGTCTGCCATCCAGCTCCCAAATAAATACACAGAGATTTATTCCTTCTTATGAATGCCTGGCCTTAGCTTGGCTTGGTTCTAGCCAGCTTTTCTAACTTAAATTATGCCATTTCTCTTTAACTATGTTGTACCTCTGAGCTTTTTACCTTTCTTTAATCTATATCTTTCTTTCGTTCTTACTCTGTATCTGGCTGTGTGGCTGCTGGCTGACCCCTGCCATCCTCCTCTCCTCCCAGATTTCTCCTATTTATTGTCTCTTCCTGCCAGCTCCGCCTGTCCCTATCTGCCTAGCTATTGGCCATTCAGCGACCAATCGGGTGTTTTAGTAAGACATAGTAACACAGCTTTACAGAGCTAAACAAAGGCAACATAGAAGAATGCGACACACTTAGCATCATTAAACAAATGTTCTACAGCATAAACGAATGACACATCTTAAACTAATATTCCATGACACTTGACAGTGCTCTTTTCTTCTCTGTCTACCTTGCAGCTCTTGGTCTTCCAACAAAATTCGGGTGTTTTTCAAGATATTTGTATCTTTTTGGAAAAGATTTGAGAAGTGGAAATTGGTGTGCTCAGAGTTTCTTGAGGCAATATTTGTTAAAGAAAAGGGAGCACGGTCAGCTCTCAGGAGTGTTTAGCAAGTTAACTGGAAAACACTTGGTTAGGGTTGGGGAGGAGCGGGACGATTGCATTGGAATTCTGCTGATAAGTTTCTAACTACTGTGTTAGGGCTGGAGAGTAACTGGCATTTCTTGCATGGGGTCAGGGAAATAATTATGACTTTATTTCTATACTGTGTTGTTTGTGACTTCTGCTTGTCTGTCCTGGCTTTAGTTTTTTGTCAACTTGACACAAGTTAGAGTCGTCCAAAAGGAGGGGACCTCCGTTGAGAGAATGCCTCCATAAGATCGAATGGTAGGGCATTGACTTAATTAGTGATATTGGTGTAGGAGGGTCCAGCCCATTGTGAATGGTGCCACCCTTGGGCTGGTGGTCCTGAATTCTATAGGAAAGCTGGCTTAGCAGTCCATGGGGGAGTAGGCCAGGAAGTAGCACCCCTCCATGGCCTCTGCATCAGCCCCTGCTTCCAGGTTCCTGTCTTGCTTGAGTTCCTGAGCTGATTTCCTTTGAGGATGAACAGTTCCGTGAAAGTATGAGCCAAATGAACCCTTTCCTCCCCAGCTTACTTTTCGTCATGGTGTTTCATCACAGCAATAGAAACCCCAATTACGACATTGTTGCAGTGTTGGCAGGTTTCCGCTAATCTCCATTATGCATCATTTTTATTTTTATTGCCGAGTAATATTCCATTGTATGAGCAGCCCACTTTTGTCTTTGTCCATCGGTCATTGACTTGTCCTACTTTTTAAGCTGTTGGAACAGTGCTGCTGTGAACCCGGGTGTGCATCTTTTGTATGGGGATTATGGGTGTTCATTTCTCTCAGGAATAAAGCTCGGGGTGGAATTGCTGGACCGTGTAGTAACTGTTCTGAATAAATACCAGCCTGTTTTCCAAAGCGTCCACATCATTTCTTAACAGCCTCTGATTTCTCCACATCCCCACCCTCAGCTAGGGTGACTTGTTCGGGGGCCTTGCTTGCTTGTTTGGTCATTCAGTGCAGCCAGCCTCATGGTGTGAAATGACATCTCGATGTGGGTTAGTTTGTTGTTGTTTTGTGGCTAGTGTTGCTCGGCAGCTGATCATTTCTAGTTTACCAGCCATTTATCTGCTTTATATCTTTTGTGTTTCACACGGGCTCTCGTGTGGTGCACTCTGGCCTTGAACTAGCTGTGTGCTCGGGTTTGCTTTGAATTCCTGACCTTCCTAACCTTCAATTACAGTCGTGTGCCACCTAGTTTCCTTTGAGAAATGTCTATTCAAATCCTTTGCCCATTTCTACATTAAGTTAGTTATCTTCTTATAAGTAAGTCTTTTATCAAATGTATTATTTAAGAATGTGCTGGGCGGTGGTGGTGCGCGGCTTAATCCCAGCGCTGGGGAAAAAGAGGCAGGCAGATCTCTGTGAGTTCAAGGCCAGCCTGGTCTACCTTGGGAGTCCCAGGACAGCCAGGGCAGTTACACAGAGAAACCCTGTGTAAAAAAAAGACAGAAACATTTCCTTCTGTTCTGTGAGGTTTTTGTTGTTGTTGTTATTTTTGTTGTTTCACTTTCTTAACAGTTATCACTTGCAGTAGAAAAATTTAAATTTTGATAAATCCAGTTTGTAAATTTTTCTTTTGTTGCTTGTGCTTTTGGTGCCTAATCAAATCCTAACCCAAGACTTATAGTTGTGTATTCTTCTGAAGACCTTATCATTTTATTCCGACAGCACATGTTTTCTTCCTGAAAAGGGTAGATTTTGTCTATGACCAGAGTAGAAGGGGGCCTAGGGACCAGCAGGAGGCTGACAGGCGTCAAAGGAAGTGATGGGATGCGTCTTCAGTGTGCACGGCAGGCAGGCCCCAGCGTGTTCTAACAGACTGACAGAGAGCTTTGTTTTAGCTCTACGTTTAGGTGTCTGAGCCATCTTGAATTCATTTTTATGTATGGTGTGAATTAAGAAGTATGCTTCTGTGGACTTGTGGGCACTGTTCCCGTCTGTCCCCAAGCTGTGCTGGCCTTCTTGTCATCTCTGGCTCTAACAACACAGCACAGACTCGCTCAACGATAGTTCCAGTCTGGAGACAAGTACACAAGTTGTATGTGGCGTCCCCTCCTCCTGGGGATTTTATCCAGTTAGGATAAGCGGGAAGCAAATTCTAACCAAGGCAGACTGGGGCAAAGAGAAGGCTTTCTTCCTTCCAAAGGTCAGAGCCTTCCTCATCCCACAGCCTCAGGATGCCACCACTGTCCTGTGGAGAGCGAATGGCTATCTCCTTCACTGGGATAGTCACACGTGCCACCCGGAAGGCAGTGTGAGGTGGGCAGTGGGGTAATCATCGGAAACTGTTGTGTGTACCGTGTTTGGGGTACTTTCCATACTGAAACTTCCCAGTGCCTCATGGGACAGTTCCTGTGATCCACGCTTTATCCATGAAGAAAATAGAACCAAGACATCTTAGTTATTAGTAATCTGTTTGAGTTTATCAGCTTCTAGGCAAAGAGATGGAGTTGAATCCAGGTGTCCAAGGGATCTGAATGTTTAGGTCCCCACCTTCACTTTCAGAGGTTAAAATCTTAACCCTTGTTATGTTAATATTGACTGGCGATTTGGCAGGTGCTAGGATCACCTGGGAGACATGCCCTCTAGGCACACCCGTGAGGGGGTATTTAGGGTAGTCTTTGGGCACACCTGTGAGGGGGGTATTTAGGGTAGCCTCTAGGCACACCTGTGAAGGGGGTATTTAGGGTAGTCTTTGGGCACACCCCTGAGGGGGTATTTAGGATAGGCTTTGGGCACACCCGTGAGGGGTGTTTAGGGTAGTCTTTGGGCACACCCCTGAGGGGTATTTAGGGTAGTCTTTGGGCACACCCGTGAGGGGGTATTTAGGGTAGCCTCTGGGCAGGCCTGTGGAAGGTTGTCTTGATTAGGGTAGTTGAGAAGACCTCTCCTAACTGAGGGCAGCTTCATTCCCTAGGCCTGGCCTGAGTTAAAGGAGGAAAAGAGCCGAGTGTAAGCATTCGCTGTTCCATTTTCTCACTGTTGGCTCGAGCTAACCAGCTGCATCACGCTCCTGCCACGAGGACTTCCCGTTATGATGGATTGTATCCGCAAACTAGGAGCCAAAAGAAACCCTTTGTTCCTTAAATTGCTTTCATCTGGGTATTTTATCAAAGCAGTGAGACAAGTAGCTAATATACCCAAATATTATATTAGGAACTAGATCTTTGGAGGTGATTATGCCATGGGAGTGGGCCCTTGTGTATAAGATTAGTACCTTTATAAAAGAGGCCTGAGGCCCTTTTTATCTTATGATCATATAACAAGGACGCGCCTTTGATAGTTAGGTCTTCACCATGGGTCTGCCAGAGCCCTCATGTTGGACTTCCCAGCCTCAGAACTGTGAAAAATATCTTTGTTGTTTATAAACCACGAGGTTTACACTATGTTTTCTGGCGGCCTCAGCCAGCACATGGGTTGCCTGTTTCCCTGGCCTCTCCCTGGTGCCTGCATATAGCTGGCCCTGGATAACCCTTCACTGAATACACAGTTGGATGAAATGAACCAGTGACGAGAGGAGCAATCCGGACAGAACAGCAGAGCCAAGGGGAGGGAGGATTGATTTATGAGAGAAAATTAGAGGAATGAAATCCATAGATAGAGTTTGCCTAAGTGAGAATGATGACGGCAGCCAGGGGCTCCAGGGGAGAGGAATTGCTTAACATGGGAGCCGAGAGCAGGAGCGAGGAGTGGGGGAGGCAGCACCAAGGCTGGAATATAAATGGAGGCTCACAAGCTTGGTTTCCTGCCTGACTGTGCAATTGGAAAATGAGCTTCTGCATATGTGTGTATAGGACAGAGGATGTCTGCCCCAGCATTCACCGGGCTAGCTGCCGAGCCCCCAGGGCTATTTTCCTCTAATGTATGGTTTGGTATGTTTAGTAAGCTACTATTCTTTAAAAAAAAAAATAGGGGTGGGAGTAGAACCCAGAAGTCAAAAGAAGGGGTTTGAGCAGCAGCAGATACTGGAGAGAGCTGGATGGGCTCTCGGAGGTGGTTTACACTATGTATCCGAGAGCTTCTGTTTACACTGGGATGTAACTAAGGCCTCCCTGGAAATGTTGACAACAGATGGCTGCCACCTTTTCAAGATTGAGCAGGGCAAGAAGAGCAGAAGTCCTAACTGACGCTGTCTCCCTCAAGACTTTTCCTCCTGCCACTTGTAGCCCATCAAAGAGAAAAGGATCATGGATGCCACTGAGCCCTGGGGCCCCACCATTAGCATTTCACACATACTGTAAGCCTCTAGGGGACCTGTTCTTATCACTAAGACCCCTGTATTTATAGTAGGAAAAAGAGCCTTAGGGACATGATGGGACTTGTTTGTGTAAAGTCATTCTGCAAATGGCAGAGCCAGGATTAAAACCTTACGCTAGAGCCTCCAGCTACTGCTGTACAAGATACCAGCCTGCACACGAGCATCTTGCAGCCTGGTTTGGGTGGGAAGGGCACAAGCAGAAAGGGACAGGGAAGGCTGTCTGGAGAGCAAGGGCTGGGGTTTTGCAGTTTGCAGAGTCACCTGGGGTTGGGGAGCAGCTGTCAAGGCAATGGTGCTCATCGTGGGGGTCGGAGTATGGGAAGGCCTCACGTGATGGCTGTGTTCACAACTGATGGGCCAGCACTCCTGTACTTCGATCTCTTTCTAGGCTGTCCTGTCCTTCGTTGTGACTGCTGGAATAAGGGTGAGGAGCCTGACCTGGCTGTAGGGAATGTTCTCTAACACATTATTGAGGCCATTCATTGCAGTGTGGCTGCTGCCGTCACTGAATGTTGTTTTTAAGCAAGAAGCATCTTAGATGCAGGTGACCCAGCCGAGCCAGAGGCACCCCATAACCTAGTGGGAGATGGATAAACATTTCCTGTCCAGCTGTTAGCCTGCTTCCCACACACCCCACCCTGTATCAAATCGGCAGACACCACAAATACAGTGCGTACCACTTGCTGTGTGCTTTCCCTCGCTGGCTGTACTTCTTTTAGTAAGGGTGGGGTTGCTGAGGATGGAACGTGGGCCTTGCACAGAACAGGCAAGGGCTCTGCACCTTGAACGCCTCCCCCAGTAGATGTTTTGTAGTGCGCTGTGCCGGCTGTTGAACCCAGTCCGTAGCTGGGCTTCTCCCTGCCAGAAGTAGCTCCAGTCTGTAAAGCAGACTCAGCTTCGCCCCTCTTCCACTGTTTCTACTTTGTATCTATCACTCTCCATCTTTCGGGGTGACAGATGTGCACAGTGGCTCAAGAATATTTTAAGGTTTTGCTCATACCATGTTCCACTGATCTCTTGAGAAAATTCAGGGTGGCATGGCCAAGCTGGTGGGCACAGGATTGGGTGGGGGAGTTGAAAGTAGGATTGTAGCAGAATTGGGGGATGGGGGAGCCTTTAGTTAAAACACTGATCCTCCACTCAGCTGTTGTACTATCCTCTAGGAGACCAGCCAGGTTGAGCCCAGTTCTGTCCAGACACTGACTGAGGGAGAGCTTGTGCCAGCTGCGCAGCCTTTCCCAGCTACTGAGACTTTGGCTGAAGCAGGCATCGCCTTTTATCCAACCTGTCTATAATTCATTATTTACATACTATAAAATAATGCTTAAATCTAAATTACCGTAGCCAGAGCCTCAAGTCAGGCTAGTTAGACCTTCGCAGATGAAAACAGACTAAATACAGTGGGGAGGGAGGAAGACAGCCACAAATAAAAGGTCATGGAATGCCTAATGACAGAAGGTTCTGCGGCGGCTTGTGTAATTGGGCAGAGTGGCTGATGGCAACAGCTGGCAGGGTGCGCTGGTCTTCAGTCCTGTTTATGTGTTTATCTGCTGCCTGTCACCATAATGACCACAAGCAGTATTGATCACAGATTAATTTTGCCTCATTCCTTCTGTTTCTTGACTCTGCCCTTGCCAGTCTCACCTCCCACATCAAATAGGCAACCAAATGACCACATGGGGAACCTGGAGTTTGGGGGTGGGGCAGAAGTGAGTTCTTGCTGGGAGCCTGGCACAGTCCTAAGAGGTTGTAGGTCCATAACTAAATTTTCTAATATGACAGCCTTCTGAGCTCACCATCATTGTTCTTTGACAGATGAGGCCCAGAGAGGTTTAATGACTTGACGGAAGCCACCCAGGTTGGGACAGCAGTAGCCACTACTTACTGAGCTCTGCAAGGTGGTGTTTTGAGATATTTCAGTACACATGTCATGGAATTTATACTCTTTTAAAGATTATTTTGTGACGTGTGTGTGTGTGTGTGTGTGTATAAATGTGGAGACGCAGCCATGAAATTCTTTCCTCGAGAACACCATCTACCTTTGGTCTGGAACTCACCCATTAGGTCAGCCTGGCCAGTGAGCCCCAAGAATCCTGCTGTCTTTACCTTCCTGTTTCTGGCATTATAGGCATGCACTATTATACCCATTCTTTTCATACGGATCCTGGAGACCTGAATCGGGTCCTGATACTTGAAAAGCTGAACCACTCCCTGACCCTGTGTCTATACTCTTTACTGTGAACTACACAATCCCCTCTAGGTCTCACTGCCCAGTAGTCTTCAACTGCATCTGACCTCCACGGCTTCCAGCATGAAAGTCTCCTGTCTGTTTCTTAGACAGGCCAACTTCTTGCCACGGCCCCTCTGGGTACTTGTACCTCTGCCCTGCTCAGCTGGGCCACACGGGCTGTCCCCTGTCACCCTGTGTACCTCCTTGTTTTCCTCCCTGGTGTGTCCCAGACCCCGAGACAGAGGCATCAGAGAGCTCAGTGCATGGGCTGCTGGAGCTACTGCCTGTGCTCAGACCCCAGCTCTGCTGCTTATGTTGATGTGGGGCCACAGGCAGGAGACTTCCTCTTGCTGTCCTCCATTCCCCATCTGTAAAATAGAGATAAGCACAGGGTTGCTAAGCAGTGAATTAACTAATACATGAAAGAACTCTCTGCACAGTGTGACACACGGTGAGCCCTGAGCAGATGGTAATTGCTATTACTGTCATCGTTAATAAGATTATTATTGTTAGCCCGGATTGGGTAGTCACTGACTATGGAAGAGGCAGACAAATCAACTTCTGTAAAAAGGGGAAGCAGAGTCTTCAGCTGGCCAGTGGGGAGTGTGTAAGCTGTACACCCAGGACCCTGCTCAGTATGAGGCTGTTCCTTCTGGTGACACAGCAAGGACAGGGTTGTCGCCTCTGCCTGGCATTGCTGCGTGAAGTAAGCGGGTGTGGGAAACTGCCCTCTGCATCCACCTCTATGGGCTTTGAGAGGTGCACTTCGGGTAGGGGATGGTGTCTCCCTACTAGGCAATCCCAAGCCTCATAGTCTCTGTGTCTAGTGGCCCCAGGATCGTATCTGTCTTCTCCAATGTCCCCATCTGGTCTATGATACAAAGTCACTTCTCTTTTGAACCAGATGGAGATGCCATGGCTTATGTTGTGGCCAACAAGGAACAAACAAGGTTACTTTAGATGGTTGTGGAACATAGTCAGTGTGCCCTGTGGTCACACACAATTCTTCTCCTTGGCCTCACACACAGGGTCATGTGGAGCTAGCCCTCTGCTCTCCAGGATCTCACGGGTTCTCTAGGAAGCCCCTTTCCTCCACCGCTGTCCTCCTTTCCCCTCTGCTCCTGTCCTGCCAACCCCACTTCCGTTTCCATCCACCCCTCTTCTGCTGGCCTTGGGTAGGGGCTTTGACACTTTGTTCCTGAGTGGTGTACATCTGCTCCTGGGCCCCACTGGCCCTGACTACCCTGCTTCCTGTCCCTAAATCAAGGCCAATAGCAGAGCTGCTGTATAAACCAGTGAAGCCACACGATGTAGTCCAGTGGGCAGAGCTCTCACTGAAGACAGGAAGCTCTATGAAGACAGAAATCGTGTCTCAGCATGTCCCAGTACAGGAATGTGGGGGATAGGGGATGGGCACTATCTCCAGAGAAGCTGGCTGTGGGCTTTGCCAAACTTGGGCTTCGAACTCTGACACCTCGCCCTCTAGCGAGGCTTTCCAGAGGTGCAGTGCTGAGGTTCTGGGGATGTATGGGCACTTGGTTGCCATTTGGGTTTCAGTCTCTGTAACTCCAGTATTCTAGGTAATCTATGACATAGCTGCAGTTTTCATTTTATTTTTAATTTCTCCTGAAAAGAAGAAAGAACTCTGTGTAGTCACAGTCCACAAAGGGCCCACAAATAAGGACAGTGGGGTATGGGATGGCTGAGAGATCACGTGGTCACTTGTAACCATTCCACAGTTACATGTACTGCTGGGGCAGTGTGTTCTGGGAGCTTCCCTCTGCAGTCAGAACTGTATGGGGTCAGTCAGAGAAAATTTCACCAGAATGTAGATGGTGGTCATCCCTGTGGTGATCGCTGGAGAATATCACATCTGATTTTTTTTATAATACAAAGCAGAGTACTTTTATGTTTTGAAAGAAAGATATGCATTAAAAATAAAGCCAGGGCGTGGAGATGTAGCCCCGTTGGTAGAGTGCTTGCGTGCATCACAAAGCTCTGGGCTTTTTCACCAGCTGGCGCAAACCAGGCCCACAGCTGTGAACCGAGCACCCAGAAGATAGAGGCAGGAGGATCAGGAATTCACGGTCATCCTTTGCTATATAGTGAGTACAGGGTTGGCCTGGTTACATGATACTACCCTGCTTCAAAAAATTAAACAAACAAATAAGTAAAGGCCATATTCCTGAACATTTGGTATTCTAATCTGAACAGAGAAGACCCAAACAACCATTAGAAGCTAAATATATAGGTCTTAAGGAATATCTTTATTTTATGATTTATTTGTATTCATTAAACATTAATAAGGCTGCAAGCTTGCCTATGGATTTGGAATAGTTGAGCGGAGGTTTGAAAGACGGTCAGTTGTGAATAATTTATTATGAAAATCACAGAAAATAAAACAGCGCTAGGGAGAAGGAGGTTCTGCAGCAAAGTGTCCGACGTTATGCAGAACATGGTGCTTAATCCTCGGAGGGGTCCTCTCATCTCTCCGTGCCTGACTTCTTTCTCCATCTGTAAGGATGAAGTGAACTGGCCTTGGCTATTAGAGGATGAGAGGCTCAACAACCTTGGATTCGAGAACAAAGCTAGAACACAGCAATTAGGCCATAAATGCCGACAACCTCTGAGTTTGCCTTGAGATGTTTAGGCACTGGGCATGCTCTGTGACCTCCGGTCATCAGCAGCAGTAGCATAAAGATAATAAACCGGTGAAGAACCTCGGCGTCTTCCCACATCTGAGTCACCACGCTCAGCTCCTCATCAGGTCACCTGCTTGCTCCTCTCTGACTCATGGCCTTCCGTATCCTTGCCCTCACTTTACAGAGGTTCAGAGAGGTCAGACAACCTGCCCAAGGTCACACAGCTTGTCAGACCTTAACCCTGATTCCAAAGCCCATGCTCAAAAGCACTCTCTGTCACTCACTCTTATATGTTATGTTGGCCTGCGGGTATCTAAAGCACATAGTTGCCTTGCTTTCCCCTGCCCTGGAGTTCTGGGTTGGGGTGTTTTAATTCCCTGAAAGGTGTTTTGGAATGTGTCCAGCTGGTTCCCCAAAGCAGAGACTAACTCCCTCCTGATAGACATGCATTTGAGGGGGAAGGAGCTGCCCTCCATATCTGAGGCAGCAGGTAGCTGGAAGTTCTGTGCTGTTACATATTGATAGCAGGGGTTGTTTTTTTTTTTAATTTAAAGGAAATTGAGACCAATTATATGGCTTGCAATTAAACTCAGAAAAGGAATTGAAAGATGGAGAATTAATTTCCTGTTTGCTTGTGATACAGTGTCTAGGCAAACAGTTAATCAGCACTGTATCAACACCCGCCCCCTCCATAGGCCTCAGCCCTGCAGGCACAGACCCTCCACCTCCCCTGGAGAATGCCAGTCCTTCTTACATGGTTACCAGCGACTTGTTCTGCCCTGTCTGTGTCAGGTGCTTGACAAATGAAGATTACCAAGTCACTGTGTGATGGGGAACCTCCTTCAGCCAGTGGCCTTTGAGAGGCTAGACCAGGTTGGGGTGTGGCTTTGGGTACCAAAAAGCCGCCATCCCGACCCCTTGCCCCTCTCTTCTTCCCCTGTGCCACACCTGGATGTGGGATTCCATTTCTATTTCCTCATTGTGATCCGTGAGTTTCCCTTTTAATAAAGAAAAACCTTAGTATATCCTATTCAGAGCTAGTGTGGGATTCCTGTATTAGTGCCCCCTCCTCCATCTGACGTGTTCTGCTTCAACTGTGCACTGATACTCGGCTAGAACCTGGGGTTTAGCAGTATCACGGAAATGTTTTAATCCTGAGAGCAGCAGCAGCACACGGCAGACAGGTATGATCAGATCACACACAGAGAGGCCTCAGGTTTGCCGGGCGGTCGTAGGCAGAGGCCAAGGTTGACCCTGAGAGACAGTGATGGGAAGCCACCGTACAATCCAGGAGGGTGCCTGCCTAGAAATATGGAGCAAGACAGGCAGTTCCAAGATTTACACAGGGGAAGTGACGGGACTCACTGATCTGATTTGGAGGAATAGAGAAGGAGCAATGGGGAGAGGGCCCCTGTCTTCAGCTACGCCTTGATGCTGGCAGAGGCTGCCGGGAGCGGAAGCTCGTGTCTCAGTGCTTCTAATGTGACCAGAGCCATGAGGTCTGGGATTTCCCGTCAGAGTCACCCTCAGTCCTCATGTCTATCACCCTGCAGCTCACACCACAGTGAAAGTAAGGACTCAGGAAAGGTCCCAGCCATGCTGGGGACATAAGCTAGCATCCAGTCGGACTTGCCGTACACCCACAGTGCTTTCTGGGCTCATATCCTGGAAATACTCCCTTCTCCCAGTTCCCTTCCCAAGTTCTGCAGGCTCTGTCAGCCTTTGGGTGTGAGCAGAGGCTGGAGCTTTGCCAGGGACCGCAGCTGACATGTCCAAGACAGGTACCGAGGTCTGACATGTTCCCATCACTGGGAAGCAGTTCAAGACTGTGAAAGGGGGCTGGGTGGCAAGAACTTCTACACCAGGCCTCCTGTGGGGCCTCGACCACCTTCTGCTGAGCGCCATTGTTTCCCTTCCCAGCCTTGATCCACGGTCGCTGATGGGATAACCATGGTTCAGCCTCCTCGCAGCCTGCACACTGTAGAGACAGGCAGCCAATGACAGTCACAAGCTTGCGACTCATGTAAGGAAAGTGAGGGTGCACTAGGAGCAGGGCAGACTCCTCTAAGCAGTCTCTTGGTGACAGTGTAGAGGGTGAGTAGGAGTCTGAGAAGAGGGAAGGGTTTGGTAGGCAGAGGGAACCCACAAAGCGAAAGAGGAAGTGTGGGTACGCCAGCCCATGGTGCCCGGCTGGTCCTAGATACGGTATAAGATCCTGACCCACATGTCTAGGGCACCAGGAGGTCAGGAGGAGTTCAGGGAGACATTCAGGTGGTAGGGTAGAAGCAGGGGCAGACACTCTTTGCTCAGGTAGTCCAGAACGTCTTAAAGAGTTCTGGTGAACTATCTTGGTCTCGCTACAGCCCATGAAGCCCTTTTGTGAGTCTGAGGTGGAGCTGAGGTTTCCTCTCTAGCTCCCTGCTCCTCTGTCACTGTTCCTCACCCTCTACCCAGGTCTGAGCACGTATACAGTGCCAGGCACCCTGGACTGTCGGGTGCTTCTTGTGAGTCAGCCGGCCCTACGCCCCTCACTCCTGCTGGAGCTGCTATGGCGCCTGCTGTCACTGTTGTTTTGGTGCGAGTGTGTCAGTCCCGTGGCACTCCTGGAAGCTGGAAGCTCTGGAGTCTGAAATGCACTGTCCTCGGAATTCGAGTCAGAGCTCTTGATCTTCTATTCTGTTCTCAAGACTCCAGCATCTTAGGTCATTCAGCCCTGGAACTTGCCAGAAACTTCTGCCTGAGCCCCATTGGTCCTGGCTTCTCTCAGGGTGTCCTCTGACTTCACGCACAGCAAGTGAACCTCGTGGATCTCAGTGGACCGACAGGATGGGGGTGTGCCTGTAATTGTGGTTGCAGGAGGAACACCTACATTTTACACACAGAATTGCAGACAGTGAGACAAGAGGGAGCCAGCAAGCTAGTTTGGTACATGGGGACCTCTTTCTGTCTGTGATGTCCTGTCTCTGACCTTCTCGGATAGGGCAGGATTGATATTTCTCTGTAAGGGAAGCTTCTGGGTCCTGAAACCCACCAGCAGTAAAATAAGTTCTTCTTCGGATGATTTGGGACCACAGGACAGTATACCAAACAAACAAAACCCAGCACTGATACATGTTTTTATACTTAGCTTTTCTGGATGAAAATACTGGAAAATACTGTTGCTATTATTGGGGCTGATCTGCCCTTTAAGAATGATTGGGGTGGGGCTGCAGAGATGGCTCAGTGGTTAAGAGCATTGCCTGCTCTTCCAAAGGTCCTGAGTTCAATTCCCAGCAACCACATGGTGGCTCACAACCATCTGTAATGAGATCTGGTGCCCTCTTCTGGCCTGCAGGCAAATACACAGACAGAATAGTGTACACATAATAAATAAATAATTTTTTTAAAGAATGATTGGGGTTTAATAGCCAGCACATGAAGTCTGCCCTTCAGTGGTTTAGAGCAGAACTCAGCAGTGTAGTATAATCACGCTGTTGGCTCAGCCTCATTTTGAATCCGGAAGAGAATGCCCAGCTGTATCGAGTCAGACCGGGAGACCGGAGCAGATCTTCCAGCTTCCATCCATGTCTCTGGCTGGAGAATCTGGAGTGTTTACTTGTGCTTGCGTTGTTTGTTGTTTGTGCTACACGTCTTGTCCCTGTCAACCCACCTGGGCCTGGAGCCGGTTGGGTGAGGGGCAGCAGGCCAAGCTTATGGTTTGAGCATGTTCTTGCGCCATCTAGTGTCCACGAGGGCCTTAGCCCACTGTCCTGAGACAGCTGGCTTTCCTAAGCCTTGGGAGGAGGCTCTTTAAAACCCGGAGGCTTGAAAAGCGCACCAGGGAGATGTTTGTCTTTTTAGATCATTTGAATTTTTTTTCTTTCCCCAGCTCTGATCCCAAAGAAATTTGCAACTGAAATTTGTTTCATTAACAGTCAGAACAGTTTGTCCCTTTGAAGCACAGACAGGGTGAGATTAATATGAACCCGATATTAAGCTATTAAGCATCAATTTGGCAAACCTATTTATAAAAGAGCTGGGGACAGAAAATAAAGAAAGCTGCATTAAGTGACTTGTCTGCCAAATCCACTCTCTATTCTGGAAGATGTGACTCAGTAAGCAGTCTCTGTGTGAGAAAGAAAAGTTGTGTGAGGGTGGAGGGTGGGGGTGGTGCCTGTGCACACACGTGGGGGTGCACAGGCCGAGCACAGTCTTTGATGACATAGTGGTGTCTGTCCTAGTCACTGACTGTATGTTACAGCCTTGCTGGTAAGCAACTGTAGAGTAACTGAAATTTTCCTACCACCCAGTGAAGATGCAGACACCCTAGTGTCGCAGCACAGTGATTGTCTATGTGCCTGTGGGGACATTGACAGGAGCACACTTCCGTCAAGGCCAGGCATTGGAACCCGCGGTGCTGTATGATGGTGTGTGGTGATGGCAACAGTACATACCGACTGGCTTCTGTGTTTGCTGTGCTTCTGTTTTGGGGCGTGTTCCTGCTCCTCACAAAGTTTATTGTAATGCAATATGCTTTTGGGCCAGCAGCAGCCTCATGCAGCCAGTGTAAACCGTGTTTCGTGAATGCATCATTTTCTCCTGTGCTTGATTTAATTTCTGTGTTGTGTGCACTGTGGCTGTAGATGTAAGAGGCTGTGCCACATATAAATGGTGTGCAGCCCAGATGCAAGAGGACTCCGCCATCTGGGTTTATGGAAAGGCGCAGTATCATAGTCACGTGACAACGTGGCCTAACAATGCAGTTCCTGTAATGAACTGTCATTGAGCCACGGAGTAGTAAAATAATTAACTATTCATTACGGCTCATCTGTTATCGTGTCATGTGCCCAAAGTCTGTCCCACATACTTGATACTTTGCATTTATCTACACAACAGTCCAAGAGTGGGTATCCCCAGTTTACAGATGAGGGAATGGAGAGACGGAATGGTCAAGGACTTTAGCGCAGGTCGCAAGCCCACTGTTAATATTCTGCCCAGGTGATGGTGTTTGTTCCTGCTGGCCCCTGGCCCCTGGAGCATCCTGTTGCAGATGCAGACTTGTCACAGCTGCATGTCATATCTAGCCTTCAGCACCCACAGCCCCAGGTACAGAGATGTCACGTGTGGGAAAGTTAAGCGCTGTGGACTACTTATGTCTCTGTTTGGGGCTCCTGCATCACAGATCGTGGGAGCTGTATGAGGGGGAAAGAAAGGCAGTTCAGGAATGGTGGGTCTCCATCTTCAGCTCTGTCACTCATCTGCCATGTGACCTGGACAATGGCTTCCTCCCTGTAGCCTCCAGGCCATCTCCTTTAGAATAAGGAGATGGCTGTGATAGCATGCTGATTTTGTGTTCTTTGCCCTCTTTAGAGGGGTTGAACTCAAGGTAATGTTGAACTTCAATGTGAATTGAAGTCCAGGTAGTGACTACTGTGACACTGTCCTGGGTCTGGCACATTACCATGAGCCTGTTAAGTTACCACTATTTACTAGTACCTGGAAAGTTAATTCACCCTAGGTCACCATCTGAACTCTCAGGCACCCTGAGTTGTACCCATGTATTTGCACCATGGACTGAAAGGACCTCAGCCCAGATTCTGCTTTGGAAGGTAGAATGGTCCAACTTGGGGTAGCCATGGCTTGTTCTGGTTAGTGAAGCTGAGGGCATTTGGCTTTACTGCCTCTACCTTTGTATTCATGTAAAGTTAGGTATGTGCACACAACCACATAGATGCTGACCTGGATATTTTTGTGCGTTTGTGTGCACATGTGTGTGCAAGTGCATATACATGTGTTTGTGTGTGCACGTGGAAGCCAAGGACAGCCTTGGCGTGGTCCTTTCTGAAACACCCTCCTACCTCCTTTTTCTTTTGTTGTTGTTTTATTTGTATGCTTTTTCAGACAGGGTCTCACTATGCTGGCCTGGAGCTTGATATGTAGACCAGGCTTGCTTCAAATGCACAGATTCACCTGCCTCAGCCTCTGGAGTACTGGGATTAAAGGCATGTGCCACCACACCCTACTTGGCTTCATTTCCCAATACAGAGTCTCACTGGTACCTGGGGAGCAGCAATTTGGCTGGACTGACTGGCCAGCCACTCCTAGGGTTCACCTACCCCCCAATTATATACAGGTGCCACTGCACCCAGCATTTTGCATGGTGCTAGGGATCCAACCCAGTCTGTCACACCTACACACCAAGCCCTTCCCTATGAATCATTCTGAATCAAGAGCAGGAGGAATGGGGCTAGAGAGATGGCTCAGCAGTGCAGAGCACTTGTTGCTCTTGCAGGGAACCTGGGTTCAATTCCCATCACCCACATGGTGGCTCATAAACCTGTAACTCCATTCCCAGGAGATCCAGCACCCTCTTCTGACCTCTCCAGGCATGAGATTTACACGTGGTGCACGTCACATACTTAACAAGCAAAACATCGGTACACATGAAGTTTTTTTTTTAATTCTAAAGGAAGTTTTCATAAAGAACAAGAATACTGGCATTAACAGCAGGACATCAGACATTTGAATGGACAACCAGACACAGAGAAACAAAGAGATTACTATGCACATTACCGCCTACAAGGCAAAGTGATACAGCCAGGCATTCCATGGACATTGTGAAGAGGGAGACCCTGAGGAAATTCCAGGGGTAATGAATTGCACACATTACTCAACCGGTTACTGTGATTTAAGATGTGTAAGGTACCACTGACGGTCCCCTTACCATGCCGCAGGTGTTGTTGCTAAGTGCACTAACTAACCCTATTAACAGTCAGCTCATCAGCTCCTGTAAAGATGGAGTTCTCCAAATCACCTTGTTCTCCTCCAGGGGGTCCTCGATATTTTCATGACTGAGGGAAATGATTTCTTAATCCACAGGTATGACGCTCTGGAGGGAGTTTTGCATATTATCTCCCCCTGTGCAGTAGGAAATGAGTATTGGACTCTGCTCAGGGAGCTCTCCTGGGCCCCCTGCGCGTATGATGGAGGAGGCAACCAGGCATGTTTGCAAGCAGGAGCCCGGCCTTTCTTTCGGCAGAAGGTAGAGGCGTCTGCTAATGATCTCACTGAGTGATGGGCTTGTTTATTCCCTCTTGGGTTCATGCCGTTACAGGAACGCCGAGCCTTTCTCCAGGAACCTCCTATCTTGCTGAAAATCAGCCATTTGATGTGGATCAAGAGAAATAGCTCAGTCTTGGCAGAATGGTAGTAGGTAATGTGGGCTCCCCAGGGCTCCCACAGGCACCATCTGCCCAGCACCAAGCTTGTGTCAAAGATGAGAGAAGGACTTGTCACTTCCTCGGCTTCCGCTGCCTCTGGTCCCTTGTTTTCTTCCGGCCGGGTTAATCTCTTGCCACCAGCGCCACTCTCTGCATCCTTTTGTCACAGTTAGCCATCTTCATTTCCTCACACCCTGTCTCTCGTCCTTACCATGGAAAATGCAGAAAGATGGTGCGAGGTGGATCTGTGGGGCTACCTGAGTACACATCCTACTTCTTGGGCCCTAAGCCCAGAGAGGTAGCTTCTCTTCTTCTACTTGGGAATGGTTTAAACACGAGACTTAACTAAGAGTTCTGCTGTGGTTTATCCTTGTAGCTAGCCCTTTCAGGTCAAAGCCAAGTTGGGAAGAATGGCGGGGAAGTTGTATCTCTCATTCCGGATGAACGCCGCCTGATTTCTGCAAGATCCATCAAGGCCACGGCACCTTTAGCTGTGGCAGTGTTTGTGGAAATAATGGAGCCTTGACTTTTGTGACTCAGACCCTATAGGGAGACAGCACATCCAACCTCATTCCTCTTCCTCCTTTCTCTTCCCATCTTGAATCTTTTCATTTATTTGAATATTTAGAGGAGTAACCTTTGTGTGCCCTCTCCAAGACTTCTCCCGAAACAGCTCTGAAGACTGTCCATATTAGGATTCCTGTTGCTGTGAAGACACACCATGACCACGGCAACTCTTACAAAACAAAACATTTCATTGGGGCGGCTTGCTTACAGAACTTCAGTCTGTCATCATCGTGGTGGGACATGGTGGTGTACAGGTAGACATGGTGCTGGAGAAGTAGCTGAGAGTCCTACATCTTGCAGGCAACAGGAAGTGGTCTGAGGACTGGCAGTGGCTGAGGTATATCTGAGACCTCAAAGCCCACCCCACAGTGACACACTTCCTGCAACAAGTCATACCTACTCCAACAAAGCCACACCTCCTAATAGTGCCACTCCCTAAGACCTAAAGGGGGCTAGTTACACTCAGACTACCACAAAGACATGGGAAAGACCAGCAACCCAGCATGAAATGTGTTTCTTCGCTGGAGCACTGTTGTGAGCCTTGGATGCATTCCGAATCCCCAGTGAGGACACTAGTGTGACTTTCTTAACAGTAGTGACCATATCTTTGAGTTGATCTGATGGATTAGTGCTACCTGCAGTCTGGCTCCAGGGGAGTTCCTCGTAGCATTCTTTCAGGATTGGATACTCCTGCCGGCTAACCCAGTCTGGCCTCTGTACCCTTCATCTCTCACATCCAGTCCTATGCTCTACACTGCTTCACGCTTGCAGTGGTATCTTATGGTGAGCAAGCCCATCTGCCTCCGAGGATAAAGGTGAAGTTGAATCACAAAACTTGGAGTGCCCACTATGCACCAAGTGTTTCACAAGTTTTATCTAATGGAGACTTCTTAGGAACCCTGCAAGGTAGATTCTTCCTGCTTCACAGTCAGGCCCATGGGATTGAGAGGTGTAATGTTGGCTACCCAAAGGCCTGCAACCAGCAAGCAACAGGGCCAGAGGAAGGAGCTGTGGAGCAGAAGGCAGCCACTCGGCCTTGTTTATCAGTGGCCGTGACCTGCACCTGACTAGGCAGAGGAAACTGGGAATGAGACCATCCTGTCGCTGTTGTTGAGTGTGAATAAGGGTCTTGACTTCTGGTGCTTTAGCCAGGACTCCCTTGCCCACTAGCTTTCTGGGTTCTTTCTAAAATTAAGGGCTCAGTTCCTATGCCTACTAGTTCAGATTTTATCCACTCAGCCGCTAATGGCAGAACCACGAGAGCTCAGTTATCTCCTGCCTTGCTGCCAGAACTCGCAGATCCCAGACAATTTGGGAAAGATTCTGAGGACAAAGCCTTGCAACCCTGATGGACAGGTTACAGTAGCACACACCTCCCTCTCAGTAGGCCTGCGGCACTCAAGCGAGTGTTCGGGAGGGTTTAAGGTTCGTGAGAACAGTTGGGCAAGGCTAAGCTGGTATTAGTAAGAGCCTCGTGCTCACGGACAGCCCTGTAGATCAATAGAACACACGCTCTCAGTGCCATGATAAATGAGACCCATTATGACCTAATTAGCAAGCCTCATATTTTGACTGGATAAATAATAATTCCACCTTGTAATCCTAAACCGCTTCTTGAAAAATGCCCCTCATACTGCACTGCCCTGCTTCAGAGCCCAAGGCCAGGGGAGCCCAGGCAGAGATGGCCATTTGCATATCGATTCACTTGGAAATGTTTGTCTGTGCTCGTAGTCTTCTCAAGTGCCCCGTGTTCATTATTTTTTAAGGTTAGAAAACAAAGAAAAAAGTTTTTCTGTTAGATTGCTGCTTGAATGTGAAATTCACAGTGCTGTGCATAACTCAGGGGCCTGTACTCTTTCCTCTTTAATCTGCTGGTTTTGCACAGTGTCAGCCTGAGGGTACTCTTGCAGATTGGGGTAACTGGCTGCACCAGTTGACTGCAGCAGGCTATACATTGCATTGGGCCATCCATCCATCACCATGTGGAAAAACATGGACCCTTGGAATCAGGGAGAACAGATGTCAAATACTTCCTTCACTCTGTGATCCTGAATGTCGGGATGAGGATGGTTGGAGCCATTAAATGAGAAGCGTGTGGAGTACTCAGCACCGTGCCTGGTTGGCAGTGCAGGAGCCAGGCTAGACTCCATGTAGGAGCAGTGACTGATCTTTGGTAAAATGGTGTAATGGGAACAAATCTGCGATTCTGCAGCATTCCAGGGCTTTACACACATCATGTGGGGTGGTCTGCAGACTAGCTCTGTTTTAATTAGGAGCTCCCGATACCTTATCTTTGGCTTGGCCTCATTCCAGCTTCATTGCAGCACCCATTATTTCGTGCTGATCACAGGCTTGGCTCAGCAATGACATTCGTTAGTGATTAATAAAAAATGGGAACCAGATTAATTAAGCTTTAATAATTGCATCTTGGTGGCAGATGTTGCAGGCGGACTTCCCTGACACAGCTTCCTTGGAAAGTACTCCTAGTTTAGAAGGTGCCGATTGTCAGAGCATATGATCATTGGGGAGCTGGGGGATGGACGGACAAGAAAGAGTTTGTAAGGAATGATAAATGACAGAAGATTAGGCGCCCTTGATCCAGATGGTTCTACATGCAGCCTGTCTGGAGAGCACAGCTTGGTGAGCCAGGAGGGAGGAAGACCACATAGCTATTGCCAACCCACATACGTTTTATTTCTTGGGGACCACCAGTTTATTTATTTATTAGCAATGACACATAGTTCGCCTGCCCCTCCCACCCACCATCCCTCTTCTTTCACCCCCTAACTAAAGCTGGATGTGAGAACAGAGCAGATGCTTCCAAGGACTCCCTGGCTTGCTGTCTCTCACTGTAAACCAAGTGTAAACACATTCCAGTCACTTCATGGACACTGCACTTGATTCTCACAGGAGTCTGCATCTCAGCAGGAGTCTGTGGCTCCAAGATGTGAAGTAATTACCCCTCAATCACACCACCAAAAAATGCAAACCGTGCACACTGAATCATATGACACCCCACCCCGCCCCCAGTTCACGGAGAGCATCAAGAAAGCAACTGGTGTCTCTTGTCTAACCAGCTCCTAGGAGATGCTAGTAATGAGGATACAAGGGAGCTGGGCATGCGCTTTGACAATACACCTTGAGAGAGCTGATTTGCAGGGCACAGATGGGACAGTAACCACCAGGGGCAGGAAGCAGTGGAAGTGGCTTCCCAGAGTTGCAGAGCCTTGCTGGTGGCTTACTGTGCTGTAGCCCTGAAGGCTGTCATCAAAAGAGGCCACCTGCATCCTTGAGCATGTTCTGAAAAAAATGACATGATCCTTATAGGCTTATCACCATGCCCCAAGGGGGAGAGGGTTCCCCTGGTAGCTATGAAAAGAACAGTCAGTGAAGGTTAGCAGAGGGGTGAGTTTGTTGATGGTTGTACCTTCGAAAGCTGGACTGTCATTTTCAAGAGCAGCTTGGTTGTCCTTGACAAAAACTGGCCTTGGCAGCTGGCAGAGGTGCTGTAAGCTAGAAGCCTATGAAGAGATGGTCACCCTTCATCAGAGACAGGGCGAAGAGATAAAAGCAGGAAGGATTCTGGTGACACGTGTAGAGGACTGAGTGAGGAAATTGCTTTGGTGGTGTTGGGCAAACACGAGACAATGTGGCTGTCTGTTTAAGAGTTAGAGATTCTCATTCGGGTCCCACGATTCACAAAGGAACAAGTCTGACACTTGATAACAATGAACTGTGTGCACTCGAGAAACACATGCAAGCCAATATTAATATTGGTTAGGAAAATATACTCTGAATGTAAAAATATTTTTAAATGGATTTAAGGTTACAAAAAAAAGCTTCACAGAAAAGAAGAGCTGGAGAGATGGCTCAGCAGTTGTGTCTAAATTGCTCTCGCAGAAGACCAAAATTTGGCTCTCAACACCCACATCAGGCAGCCCACAACTGCCTGTGACTAGTTCCAGGGGCTCCAACGCCACCTTCTAGCCTCCGCAGGCACCTAGATACTGGTGTGCTCACATGTACAGGCACATGCACACATGCCCGCTCAAAAGCACACGCCTTTTTTAAAAAATAGCCTATAGAAAATGGTGACTTTAGTCAGTGGGTGTGAGAGCTGGGGCAGAGCAGGCAAATGAGGTGAATGAGGACAACTTCCTTGCCTTACCTGATAATACTAGCATGAAGAAATGACCTGAGATTATATAAACTCGGTAGCAGAATGCTTATCTAGTAATGGAAAGCCCTAGGTTTAATGCTTGATGCTGCAATGAGTCGAAAGGAAACAAACAAACAAAACATGGGGAAGGATGGTCTATAATTTCAGAAGATTCAGAAGCAGAGGCAGGAGGATCACTGCAAGTTCAGGGAAACCTGGCCTCCACTGTGAGACCTGTTTCAAACAAACAGAAGATACTGGAGATATGGTAGAATTCTAGCTGGTTTTAATTCTGTAAATGATTAAGCATCTTTGTATATAATATATATACCTTACACACGTAACTTGTTAGTGTTGTTTCTTAAGTATTTCCCCCCTAAAGCAAGGCCTGAATGGTACCAGCCCAACCCTTCTTGCAGCTGTAATGTCTGTGAAAAGGCTCTGTCGACCAGGATGCGATCCGAAAGTAGGATGGCATTTATTTAATAAGAATAATCTCCTACAGGGCTTTTCTTTGGTTTTTGGCTAAGCAGTGTTTGTAGCTTTTGGAGGCCTGGAGAGTTTGCAGTGATTTACACTCCTCACACCTTGAAGTTCATGTTCGTTTGTTTTGTAAAAACTCCCTAGAGCACACGGCAGAGATAAAAGTAAAGAGAAGGCAGGGATCGAATTTTTATGTGTGCCTTGGAAGTCCGTAGAGGATATGGGAGCGGATGCTCCCTCCAGGAAAACGGAGATGGCTGTCAGAGTGGGAAGCACAGCCCTGCTCTGTCCTGAGGTCCGCGGTTTGATCTTCCCAACAGCCTAGTTTGGTGCAGCAGGTTTATAGCTTCAGTGTGTGCTTGCGGGGGGCCGTGATGCAGAGTGTGCCTGGATAGGAGAAGTTTCAGGGGAAGGAAGAAAGTCAGTCAATAAAGGGAGACTAGGATGGGAAGATGTAAGTTTGTTAGCTTGGATGAAAGAAGGACGCGTTCACATAGCGTTCTCTGACAGCCCTGAGTCAGGAGCCCCAGTGGGAAGGGGCAGACATGCTTGGACAAGGTGCTGCTGCTTCAGTTACCTGGGGGCTCTGTTACCTGCTCTGCTGGCCAGGCTGGTGTAGTCAGGACACAGGAAGGCTGGCTGTGGGGTCTCTGGATGGAGAGCAAGCTGAAACAGCACAGCCTCGTCTGCATTTCTGAAGGCAAAAGGTTCTCATTTAAGCTGAAATATTGATCTACTCTGTGAAATTGCAGTATCAAGAGTTTGGATTTTCTTGTTTTGTTTTTTCTTTTTTTCCTAAACCACACCATTGGGGCCTATCCCTGAGTCTCACTCCAGATATGTGGAGGTGAAATTGTTCCAATTCTCAGAAAACTATAGTTCTGTCCTTTTCCTCAGCCCCCTCATCTTCTTCATTTAGCCTGGAGGGAGAAACCATCTGTCTGTCAGGGGCTAGGGTCCCAGCATAGAAATGCCTGCAAGTAGCATAAAAACACCCTGGGTGTCACTCCTCCATTGCGGCTTTTCTTTGACGGTTTTACCCCAAAAAGGATGGACTGCCTCTATAGCCGCTTCAGTTTGGATTTATTCTGTGAGCAGAAAAAGAGGTAGACCTGTTAAGGTGGACAGGGTCTGGACCAGGTGTTTCCAGGGTCATAGCGTAGTCAAGGATGAAGTAAAGGTTCACGCAGATGAAAAGGGATCAATAATACTTTATTCAAAGAAAATCAAGCATCAGAAAGGAATATACCACTAAGATTGACAGTGGGCATGAATGAAGGCACTCAGAGACCCAGATTGTGGTTGGGGCCTCTTTTATGAGGTTCAAGAGGAGGAGGAGATTGCTAAGGAACATAGTGTGGTGCATACCTATGTTTATCACTTTTCTCTGCTTCTCATATTCTTTCCCACAATGCAGCTGATTTAAACCATATTTGTGCCCAATTGTGCAGAGGTGAATAAGGAGTTGTTCCCATAAGTTTACTTAGCACATGCAGTTTGCTTTATTGAGCATGCTCCTGGAGCCAGTTCAGGCTGGACTGACCTTCCTACTGACCTTTTATCTCACACCTAGATATAAGAACAGTATAGAGTATAAGAGCTGAGTAGACTCTAAGTCTGATGGTTTTTAAGGGGACAGGAAACCTGTTGTTCTTAATGGCGTGTGCATGCAGCTGTATGCAGGTAGGGGACTGGGTTTCTCACTGTCTTGTTGAGCAGGGCAGGGGCTGCGTTGCTTAGTATATACAGGTAAGGGTTTTGGGCTACCATAGGAATTATTGGAAGGCGGTTATGTGCTTAGCCCAAACCAAGTGGAGTCCCAGGTTGCTAGACTGTTCCCTGGGCTTGTCTACCTCAGACTCATGAACATCTATGTCTGTGTCTGCTCTGCGATTCCATTCTGCTTTCTGTGGATGGCTCAAATCGCACTCTTCTTCGTTGCTGATGAGGTCTTGAGTGGAATCCTTAACACAACATCCTGCTCGCCTGCCTACCTTCAGTGTGGCCCATTACAACCTCTGAATGTGTGTTCAGGATCTGCGAACCACCTCAGCGCTTGAGTGCTAATAAGAAGCAGTTACTTGAGCATACTAAATGCACCGTCTGGGTTCTGTGGTTCCCACACTCCACTCTAGCAGTGAGACATGGCCCAAAGCCTGTGGGTGGGTAGAGGTGTCACTACTGGGGAGACCATCTGCATTGCTGCCTATGGAAGAAGCCCTGATCAGCTGCAGCCCAGCGGCAGAGGAGGACACTTTCAGTACTACCAAGGCTTCCTGTTTATCGAAAGAATCAGAGGTTGGAATTGCTCAGTGCAAGCTGTTGACTTTTAAATGTGGGGGCTAAATATTTATTTTGTGTTGATTTTTGTTTGTTTGTTTGTTTGAGTGGGTACTACTCAGGCTGCCCTTGCTGTCCTCATGCCTCAGCATGCCAGGATTACAGGCATGCACCATCACTCTCAACTTCAAAAGCTTTAACTATTATTATGCATCCACAGCAAATTAAATTTTGAATTCATATCATGCTGGGGAAAGGACCGATTACTACAGTGGGATTTATGCAGAGGACTGAGCCCGTCTTTCCTTGTGCATACAGGAAACCTTTACCACGTGCCTGTTGAGTGTGGGCACTGTCTAACGGGTTGGCATTGCAAATGCTTCCCAAAGTGCAGTGGATGGCATCGGCTTCCTGTTACAGGTGTAGGTGCACACAAGAGTCAGTGTGGAGAAGAAAACAGTTGTTCCCGAACAATCAGACCCAGTTGTCTCCCAGAGCCTGTGCCCCAGGCGCATCCTACTCCCTCTTGCAACCCCCACCCCTGTTCAGAGAAGCTCCTGGTCCCAGGAAACCCAGCCCTATACTGCCCCCCCTCTCTCTTTCTGTCCCTCTCTCTCTTTCTCCTGGCCCTGGCACCATGGGTGGACAAATCTCCAGAAGGTGGGAATGCCATAATCATGACTGGTTGTAACCACAGTAGACCCACTGGGCAGGAGAAGCCTACAGCTGAGAATTGTGCATTTTCTTGCTTCCTGTTTAATCTAAAGAAGGTGCAGAAAGGATGAGGAAAGGAGAAACAGGCACAAACACTTATGGCATTACTCAGCCCAGACTGCTGTAACAAACACTAGGCAGCAACAGCATAAATGACAGAAATGTATCCTCTCACAGGTAGAGAGTCCAGGATGCAAGTATCACTGGGGCTGGTTTCTCCTTCAGTCGCCTTCTGCCTGGGTCCTCACACAGGAAGGCTCTCCTCCCGTCTTCTAATAAGGGAAATGTGTGGGTTAGGAGCCACCCTAAAACACCCACTTGTTTGAAGTCCTTCCCTCCCAGGATGCTTATCCTGTGCCATGTTGGGGTTAGGACTTCACTGTGTGACTTTGGAGACAGGCTGCATGCAGCTGGAGACACTAAGTCCACAGCCACATGGATGAGAATTGATGAGCCAATCCTGGAGAAGCAAATTCGTATTCAGACCCAGCCACTAGCCGAGTCTCCTGATCACATTTCAACTCAAGTTGCTCATCTGTAAAATCAGAATACTGTTCCCTGTGCTCTCACCTCCCCAGATTATTTGCAGGAAACTCAAATGTTTGGTGGATGTGAGAAGAGCAACGTGGCCGCTGCTCGTGGCTAATCCACCCCGGTAACGTGGCAGGTGGGGGCGTGTCTCTGATACCTTTCTGTCTTTAGAGGTGACACCTTCTGGCTTCATCCTTAAGATGTGCTTGAACATGTCCCATAAATGGTCACATCACTGCTGCTTCTGGAGAGTACTGGTTTCCCAGGGCTGTGACCACAAGCTAGTTCAATACGACAGAAACACACCGTGTCACACTTCAGGGCAGGAGTCCACAGTGAGTCACTGCAGTGCTGGTCCTCCAGCAGCCCTTGCACTCTGTGGCTTGTTGATGTGCCCCTCCATGTCACCCCAATGCCTTTTTGTGGCCTCCTTACCTGTCCGTGTGTCCCACATCTCTGCCTCCTTGCCTTGTGAAAACGCCAGTCAGTGGGTATAGGGCTCACCCCAGATCAAAGGTAACCTCCTCTGAAACTTCATAGATCAATTTTACCCACATATACCCCATTCCCAATCAAGGTAATATTTACAAATCCCAGGAGCCAGAGCTTGAGACATAACCAGGGGTCCCAATTCAACCCACTGTGTGGTGTCGTGCACATTCTTGAGCCATTAAAAATGCCTAAAACGGTAAATGTTTCTTTCAAATTAGCCATCATGAGGCTGTAGAGCCACTGATTAATTGCTGCCCTCCACTTGCTGCCTGAGACTCTGACCTCCGCTGACACTGGAGGCAAGACTGGGCTCTCTGGATGTCCGGTGGGCTTGCAGCAGTGACCCCCAGCCTGAGTCTCCAAAACCTGGTCATTGGTTTCTTTCTCTTTTGTCCAATGAAAATTTTCATTGCTGCATTTTTTCTATCATATATATACTTGGTATAAGATTTTCAAGTAATTTAAAAAAAACACCCCCCAAAAGAAAGAACTGGTGATTTCACGCTCCTTTCTCATAGCCGTTGAGTTGTTTTTCCTCTAGAGCTGGAAGGAGGTGTCTGGCTCCCTCGTCGACAGTATTGATGTAGTCTGTTGATGGACATGGGCTGGTCATCTCTGGTGCCTTGGGGGATATCTGGCTTCATTTTATGGTAGATCCAGTTTTTCTGCTGTGTAACAGGGGCTGGCTGCCTTTATTATGTTTCTCTTCCTGCTTGCTTCTGAGAAATCCTTCTGGCCGTTGTGCTTACCAGTGGGACCAGAATGGAGACCTGCAGGCAGGTAGCAGTCCCAGCTGGAGGACATAGCTCAAAGGGTCAGAGATGGCTTTGCTGGGAGTCTGAGTGGCAGACAAGAAGAGGAGAGAAAAGAGGAACTTCAGGAGTTTTCTCGATGGGACTCTGGGAATTTGGGGGACCCTCGGACAAATGTAGCAGCGAGCAAAGCAACTGATTTGGGCCTGCCCTGTATCAAGAAGACCCAAAGCTTCAGCACCAGGTTCTAAAACACATGTAGCTTCCACCTTCTGCTATTTGTCTATATATTGCCAACCCCCCGAGGAAGGTATTCTCAGACCCAGGTAGACAGAAAGTGTGGTTCAAAACAAAACAAAACAAAACTTCTTCAACTGAAGTAAGCTTTTGTTTCGAGTATTTGTGAAAAGTTTGGTGTTCTCTGCTCTAGGAGAGGAAAATGAAGTTAGTGACCTGGACCCCATTTTATGACTTTTTTTTTGAGACAGGGTCTGTGTGGCCCTGGCTGACCTGAACTCACTATGTAGACCAGATTGACCTCTAACTCACAGAGATCCACTTGCCTCTCCCTCTCAGGGGCTAGGGGTTAAAGGCTTGTCCCACCGCCCCAGTAATGTTATCATTCTTGTTAGTACCTACTGAGGACCAAGCCCTATGATGCTGAGACTGCACAGGGAAGTGTCCCCAAACTCAGAGCTTCTGAAGAAGAGTATCCTTACTGCCCACCGGTGAGTTCTGTCAAGTTTAACCACACCTGGAAGAGCCAGGGAAGGTGACTTTGGAGGAGCGGAAGTCTTTCTAGTCAAGTCCACAAATGCTGGGAGGGCAGCAGATGAAAATAGGTTGCAGAAGGCAAAATAAAGCTGGCAGCAAGCAAGAGGAGAACAGGAATAAAAACATCCACGTGCAGTCAGTAGGATAGGTAAGACAAAATAACCCAACATGGAAGGTGCTAGAAAGACAAATGACCCAAGACGCACTATGGTGGAGATGCTGACCATGCAGAGCCATGCCCCCTGGCTGGCAAGAGTTTGAGGCTGACCCTGTGCCTGCTTGTTAAAAATGGACAAGCCACCCACTGTTTAGTGCTATTGGCCAGGAGTCTGCTGCCCACAGTACCCCCAGCTTTCCTTCATTTGTCTCAGATGGTAATTGGGAAGAAAACTGTCACATGGGGGCTCAGCAGAGTGCCGAGGAACACTGTGTGAGCTTCTGGAAGGCATGGCTCTAAAGACGTTCCTCGTCTGTTTACCTGTGGTGCTGTGTGTGTGTGTGGGAGAGAGAGAGAGACAGAGACAGAGAGACAGAGAAAACTTGCATCTTCTTACCATTTTTCTTCTGCCCAGGCCAGGAGTCAGGGCAAGATGGACAATGGCTCAGAGAAGTTTGCCAGGATGAGGCAGAATATTGAAGTTCTTTTTCACTCCCAGAACCAGCTTCTGAGAATATCCGCACACAGCAGATGGATAGCCTACCACAACAGTGTGGTGTTCATCCCATGGGATGAGCAGTGCCGCTGCTGATAAGAGTGTCCACCTCTGACACCACACAGCTCAGAGCCAAGGTGGCTATTGGTTAAATTGATGAAGTTCTAATGGTTCTTCCTGAACCGCCCTGGGAAGATGAGAGCCCGTGCCCTAGTTACTGTCTGCTTTACCTCCTGCCTTCTTAGTGGCATCTTCATGAGGCTCCCTGCCCCTCGTCTCTCAGCCTCAAGTTCCTCTCTTCAGAGCAAACTCTTTGCTCAACAACAAAACGGAAGCTGGGAAGACAGCTTGTTTGGTAAAGTGTGGGTCCTGTGAGTATTAGGGTGGAGTTCAGTTCCCAGCAGCCACACTGGCACATGGTTGTAATCCTAGCGCTGAGGAAGTGGGGATGTTTGAGATCCCTGGGGCCATCCTAGCCCCGGGCCAGTGAGAAACCCTGTCTCAAGAAAAGGGGTGACACCCAGGATTGTCCTCTGGCTCCACACTCATGTGTTGTCACATGTGTGTGCTCACACGTGTGTGTGTGTGCACGCACACACACACACACACACACACACACACTGGCTTATCCCTGCCAGTAGTCGGTAGCCTGAGTTCTTCCTGAAATTGAAGGCTGTCTGATTTGCCTGTCTATTGTTACTTTTGCACACTAGGTGTTCCATCTCCCTATTACTCCTCCCTTTCTTTCTAGAATGTCTTCCCCAGGCTCAGTCTGGCAAAAACTTTCCAGCTGAAACTCAAATGGCTGCTTTACACAGACATGCTAATGAGATCCAGAAGTGACTCTAAGCTTCTCCAGGTCTGACACATCCTGCTCTCAGAGGATCTTCACACACAATAGTAACCGCCATATATAACTGACCATAATAACCGCCATTATGCCTTGAGCACTTGTTCCGTGTTGATGGTGGGGCCTGCCGTATTCTACAGTTTTGGTGGTGCCAGTCACATCGAAGAATAGACAAAGGCACTGCCAGGCAAGGTGGCAAGCCTTCTACTCAGATGATCTCAGTCGCAGTAAGTGGGTGCTGTTGCTTCCATTTTATAGATAAGGGACTCAGGCTATAGGTAGTAATTCTGCCTGAGGCCACATAGCCAGGATGGAGCTGGACAGCAGTATTTCAGTGACACTCTGCTCTGCTACCTCTCTAAGAGGTCAGGGCCCCACTCCTGTTGAATTTATTTTTAATTGTCCTGTTTCCAGGACAATTGACCTTAGAAGATGCTTTGGGGATAATCACTAGCCTTGTTTGTTGGCACTTCCAGGCCAGTGTCTGACTATAGTGAAGACTGGCATTAACAAGTATGTAGCCAAGTAGGCTGGGTTTCAGAGTCAGTGATTCTTGACCCTGCCCATTAGGAAAGGCTGGATGGTACACAATGAACGCCTGAAGGATTTTTAAACTTGAGCCCAATGCCTACAGCTGGTGACTGAGAAACTGACCCCAGGGTGTCTGGAGTGACTTCTGTACAACCTCTCTTCCCAAGCCAGCCTATGAAAACCCTCTGTTCCTGGAAGAGGTGCAGACTGGGAGAAGGCAGGCGACTCTGCGGGGAACTCCACACAGTTGTCCATCCCTCCTTCAGCCCCATCTTTCTCAGCTGGGCATCCTCAGGAGAGCCTGGCTTTTTTCCTGACAGCTGAATAGAACTTGAATCATATCCTGTATGCACAGGGAATTTCCCTGTGTGAAGGAAGTCTCCCGTCAGTCACCCAACCAGACACTGTCAGGGTCAGAACTGTGGACGATGTTGGGTTCAGCCGCCTCGTCTCACTTTACAGACAGGGAAACCAGACAAGTTACGGGAGTTGACCAAGGTCATATATTAGAGACAGGAATTGACCTAAGTCCTCTGAGGCCAGTGCCAGTGCTTTGCTGGTGTTTTTTATGATAAAATCGGCCTTTTCATGTACTTTTATACTTCTGGTCCAGATGTTGCCTGCGTTCCCATTCAACACAAAGTGTTTCACGAATGTTCAGTTCTTGTATCAGAGGGCGTTTGGTCTAGGTCTCTGTTTCAGTCTGTCCCCACTTCCTCAGGCTCTTTGTGCTGAACTGTCCCTCTGTCAGCAGAAAGGTGTGCAGAAGGAAGTTAACTGAGAAGTGCTGTGGTTGGTGATCCCCAGGATGCCAGCCTGCAAGGCATAAGGGGCCTGCTTTGGGGAGAACTCCCAGGACACTTTTTATTATTTGCGTAAGTGATATGGTTTGTGCTGAACACCTGCTTTTCTTTGAGGCTCTGGAAAGTTGGCATGGACTGAACGGAGTGCCAGTGTGACCAGCAAGAAAACCCTGCACGGGGAGCTGCCAGTGAGCCTCATTGGCACTCAGCATTTCATGGTGCATCGACTATTATGGGTGCTGGGATTAAGTGGATACATTGGCCCTGCTGGGAAAGGACTCTTGACACCGTGGTACCTCATGCACCTCACCCATGTACCTTTTCCCCGTGACTAGTTTCGTACTCTCTTGCTATAATGTGCTATGTTTGTAACTATGTTTGTAATGAAGTGCAGGCTGCATCCTTCAGCTCTCTTAGCAAATCTTCACACTAGGAGGAGCCGCTTGGGGGTGCCTAGCTAAGGAGAAGAAGGAGCTTCAATCAAGGGCACAGTCCCACAGTCTTTTCTATCACGGAGGAGAAGGTGATGGGGGCTTATGGATGAAGGGATGCTGCTCACCCAATTTGAGTCTTGACCGTGCTATATATTCTGTGTCCGAGGCAAGCTGTTTTCTTTCTCTGACCCTCAGGATCCCTAGCAAGGGCAAGGCATGCTCCAGGGTGTTGGTTTTCTCAGGACTCCAGAGCTACCAGCTTAGTGGGCATACGTACATACCCCACGTGCGCTCCACAAGCACTCTCTGTGTGGGCTGTGCTGTGCTGTGCTGCGCTTCTGAGCGCAGGGCCTCCTGGCACGGAGTTAGCCCATAGTCAACATTAGTCGGATTTATGCTCCGAGAGTGGGTAAATGCCACCCGGCATGGCTTCAGGAAGCACACAGTCCAGGAGGGATGGAGGTCGTTGTAGAGTGAGATGGGTAAATTTCATGAGTTGCCATCTGCAGGCTTACGCCTGCGGCTGGTTACGATGGGAAAGTGTCTTCTATTGAACACTGTGAACATTTTGCCTTCACCCTGACCTCTGCTGGTGGTCCTGGCTCAGATTTAAGCATACCCCTCATTTCTGCAGGATACCTAGGCTTGTCTGGTCGCCTTGGGTTATTTCAAGATCCAGCTGTAATGTCACTATACATGTAGACCCTGTTACAGTGTGCTTGATCTAATTAGCAAGCCACTTTTGGAATGGCTAAGTGGGACATCCCTCTTTATAGCCCAGTGACTCATTTCCCATATGCTCTGTTTTCCTTTCCTCCCCCTGCATTCCCTGCACAAAAGAGAAAGGATTTAAACAGCCATGTGTAAATTTGTTTGCTCCAGTGGTGGGCAACGATTTTCCTTCCCTCCTTGAGGGTCTCTCTAGCTTGCTTTGCTTGTTAATGTTTCCTTTACAGGATAAATAATGTCACAACAGGCTAGCAAGAGGCCAGTCAGCCATGCAAAGATAGGATTTATGGCCTCTCCCACAGTCTGAGGATACTGTTCCTTCTGAGAAGTGTGTGTGTGTGTTATGCATGTGGATGTATTTGTGTGTGTTCATGAATGTGCATATGGAAGCCCAAAGTCAACATTGAATGCCTTCTCGGTTGCTCTCCACCTGATTTACTTAGCATTTGTTCTGCTTAATGTGGATGTATCTGTGTAGGGGTGGTGCACGGGAGTGCAGGTGCTTACCAAAGCCAAAGCTAGAAGAGGATATTGAGCTCCCTGAGCTAGAGTTACAAGCAGTTGTGGGCTGTTCAGCATGGGTGCTGGGAATCAAGCTTGAGACCTCAGCAAGAACATTAGGCGTTTCCAATCACTGAGCTTCCCCGTATCTCCGTTTAATTCTTTCTTTTTAGATGCAGGTCGCAGGCAGGGAGTTCTTAGACCCTGCCTTTCACCCAGTGACTTCCCCAGAACACCTCCTTTGCATCTGTAAATATTTAGGTACCCTACAGTCACATGACTTTGAGAGACATCATCCCACACTTAGAAATCATAACAGAGGTCCAGAGATGCCCCATTAAAAGCAAACTTGTGTTTTCTGAATATAATTGATCCAAAAAATCATTTTCCCCATTTCCTTGTGGCTGTCTCCCTGCTCTGCAAAGCCAACCACAGGCTCAGCTCGGCAAAGCCAGGCCACAGGCTCAGCTTGGCAAAGCCAGGCCTCAGGCTCAGCGCGGTAATTTAGTTTGAGAATCTGTTCCAGGTCACCATTCAGTCCTTTTGGTTAATTTTATCCTATTTAGTCAGAGTGACATTGGTCACCAGGTGATCACCACGCAGCTGCCAGCAGGCTTCCTGTGACAAGGCCTGCTTCAGGACCCATCCCTACCTTCAGGCTCATCCCATCGACTTCTTTCTTTCTCTTTTTCTCTTTGGTCCTGCATTTGTCCATTCTCTGGTGCTGTAATAAAGTACCCGAGGCTGGGTTCTTTAGAAAGAAAGTGGTTTCTCTAGCTCATTTTGTTTTGAACTCTCCTGGGAAAGGGTAAGCCTTTGCTTTGACCCCAGACCCACAGCCCTCCCAGCTTTCGCCTGGTTTATTTGCTGTCATTTGGTTTCTCATTGATCGGGAATTAGTCGGCGGCTGACAGGTTCCCCAGAGTAGATTGCAGCTGTCTGGGAAATGTGATGACTTAGAGAGATTTTCAGATGTTGTTAGCAACCCAGAGAGCATACTGTCAAGTGTCTTCTTTTCTCGGCTCCTTGGCACCCGAGCCTGTGATTCAACCACTCCACTGTGTCCTTCTAATGGCATTCATTACTTATTCGGGGGCCTTTGAAGCTCTGCCCAAAATGTCACCAAGAATTCTAAATTACTTAATTTTCTTCCTCTTTTGTTTAAAGACTTGTCACTAAAGACTTTATTTTGAGGCCGTCTGCTTCAGCAGCAATGATTTTTGCCTTGTGCTGTGCTCGGTACTTCCGTAAGTGCTGTCTGTTTTCTCTCCAGTCTGACTGCAGCATCAGAGCAGGTCAAACTTGCATCCCCTCCTAGCTGTGTGACCTTGCATAAACTGCTGCGTGTTTCCGAGCCTCAGTTTCTCCCTCCATCAAAGTGCCCATTAATACCTTCCTCTCATGTGGATGGTAAGAATTACGAGACAATTAAAACTCAAAAGTCTTTGGTGTAGATTCCTGTCCCCTCAGGCGATGTCAGGGAACTCAAGTTCACTGAGTGCCTAGCTCACATACCTTGTGAGCTTACTAGGGGTCCTCAACAGCCCAGGCCTGCCTTCCTCCTGATTTCAAATGCTGGCCTGCCTTAGTAACCAGGGCAGCACCTACAGCGGCCAAAGAACTTCGAGGTGAGCGCCCCCGGCTGAGTCATTTCCAGCCTCTCCCTCTCTCAGCAGTTCTCCTGGCTGAGCTACAGTACCATTGCCAGGGCCGTTTCCCTCCTGGGTTAAACTGGGTCTTTGTGAGTCTGAAGAGCAGCCAGGGCCCAAAGTACTTTGCTTCAGTGGAGAACTAAAGGTTGCAGGGAGGGGAGGGGAGGCAATGCAGGCTTCAAGGCCAGACTGAAGCAGTTAACTGTCCCTATGGGGTGACCACGTCCCCGCTTTAAAAGCAGTTCGAATAGACAGTGCCACAGTGCTCTCAAAGCCCGTGTGTGTCCCTACGGCCAGCTCTGCCCAGCAAGACCCTGTGTTGGGCCAGCTGTCATGGCAGAATGTTCACAAAGATTCACTTCTTATGATGGCCTTGGGCTGAAAGAAGTTGGGTCCCAGCAGGCAACAGCACCTTTGGAAAACCCGCCTCTTCCAGTGTCCATAAACTGAGTTTTGTGTGTTTGCTCACACAGTGTCTCCTGAGGTTGGGTGTGGAAAAGCTCCCGCCCTGAGGTGGCACCCTTCGGAAGTGATTTCTGGTCACCCCTGGAGGGGAATGACAAAAGAGGAAGGTCAATACTCACCATCTTCAGCACCATAAAGTTTCAGGGATTCCTAGGGTTTGGTGTGTAACAGTTTCAGACAGCAACATAAATCATGTTTCCCCCTCCTGTTTTGTCATCTTCTAGAAAACAAAAACAAGTCGCCTCTGAAGCCACTGGGAGAGTGTGTGTCAGTCACAGGCTCCGTGGGGTCAGCTGGAGAGCTACAGATGTCTTCTTCCCCAGACACACTCAGGCTCTGTTGATTATGTTGTTGTTAGCACAGATCTCCTCAGGGGCACTGAGTCACTGTGTGAGGGGGGCAGGAAAGAGCGCAAGGCCTGTGATTTTGAGCTGAGAATAGAAGCAACAATTTTAGGCAATTTGAAAATTCTATTAAGGGCAGTCTGTTGGTTTTCTGAAGAATGGCAGGACCCCTTTCAAACGGCTCCTGGTAACCTGCGAGAGGCTGCTGGCGTCTGGAAGCTTGGTGCCCTACATCCCAAAGTCATCACCTTGGACCCTGGCCTCCACTCTGCTCTCCCTCAATGCCTTTAAATGGAAACATTAATAAAACCTTACTGTTTAGGGCTTTGTGTATTACAAAACGAAGGGGGAAAGCCAGACTCTTGTGGGCTGTGGGACAAACTGTCAGAAGCAATGAAAAAGTGGGGATCGTGCTGAGGAGGTCCCCACATTGCAGCCTATAGCAGTTGTTTCACTCCTGTTGATTTTTTAATGTTTCTTTTTATTTAGTCATTAGGTTTTAAAGTCCTGGGCTCTTGGCCAGGAGAGCAGATGATAATGGTTGAGGCCAGGGAACTCTTTCTCAGGTTAAGAGCAGATGACAGTGGTTGAGGCCAGGGATCTCTTTCTCAGCTTAAGGCTCAGGAGCTGATACGGGGCAGTACTGAGGCGGTACTAGGAAGACAGCCACTCACTCTAGTCTCCTAACCCTTTCATGTCCCACGCGGTGAGGCTAACAGTGTGAAAGGTGGGATACTGGGAACCATTGTAAGATTGCATACCCCATGGGTAGGACACAGAGACCTGCTCTTTGAAGGGGAAGTCTCCATGTCCTCACTCTTGACCCAGGTGATGTCTGGTGGGCACAGAGACATCCTCCACTCCCGAGCTGCCTGGGTGATGGGGAAGTCTTGATTTCTTCAGGCTGTGTGCTCCAGGAGCTGAAGCAGAAGGTCCTGCAGTGCAGGTACAGGAAGGGATGGTGCAGGCAAGGAGGAGGGTGTGTGGCAGAAAGGGGGCAGGAGAAGGTCTTCTCTGATTCAGAAGCTTTCAAGTCATTTGACCTCAGCCCACAAGGACTGCTTTTAAGATTACAATCAATTAGGCTGGGTCTTCTGCGCCCATGCCAATTGAAAATACACAAAACAAACAAACAATACAGGCAAAAAAAAAAACCCTGCATCCCATTGAACATGCTTGGACATGTTTTTCTCTTTGTAACTCTGTAAACAGCACAGTTCACTTCAGAGCCCTGCACTGGGTATTGTAGGTAGTCTGGAGATGACACAGACTGTGTGCACAGGAGGACATGTGCGGGCTGTGTCCCCTTCGTGTAATCTCCCGAGAGCTTGGTCCTGCATCTGATCCTTGAGGAGGAGGGGTAACTGGAGAGAGGGGACTGTGTTCTACATACAGTACACTGATGTCTTTAAATGACTCTGTATCTCTTCATTTTCAGCTGGCCCTGATGTGCTGTGGTAGTTTCTCATCTGAATGTCTGATGGAGACTGATACTCCAAACCCTGTACTACAGTATTCTATGGGTGGAGGCAGGTCTCAGCACACCTGGGTTTCCAAGACTATCCTTTCCCCAGGCTAATTCTCCTATCTGGTTGGGTTGTTTCTTCCAGGTAGGCCACCCATGTTCCAAATATCCAGGGCTGTGTGTTCAGGTCTTTCTCTGGTGCAGCCTTCTCAATGAGACTGCCCCGCCCCCCCAATTTCTGCCTTCGTTAAAATTGTAACCTATTTCCTGCCTTGCCCCCACTCACTCTTCACATCTGAAAGCATCTATCTATCATAATTCTGGGATATTTTGGTGGCGATGGTGTGTGTGTGTGTGTGCACGCACGTGTGCCCATGTGTGTGTACACCTCAGGAGCCAGCTACCTTGTTTTTTGAGACCAAGGTCTCTTATTGTCCTAGACTTCACCTTGTAGGCTAAGCTGGCTGGCTAGGCAGAAACCCACCTGTCTCCCGCACTGGGTGACAGATGCCATCACGCTCAGCTTTTTAACATGCGTGCTAGAGATCAGACTTTGGTCTGCATGCTTGCATAACAGGCCCTTTGCCGGTTGAGTCATGTCTTCAGCCCTAGCGTTTTGTTTTGCCCCTTAACTGTACTCATAAACAGTGTAGTCTATTATTAGCTCATGCTGTAAGCTCCAGTCTGTAAGGTCGCGAAGGCAGAACTTGTTCTGAACAGGGGTGTGTGCCCTGTCACTCAGAGTGCCTGCTGCAGATACATGCTCCGTGGGAGCTTTGTGGAGTGGGTGACCGGGTGAAAAGAAAGCCTTTCTTACTGTGGTCTTCTTGGGTTGAAGACATTAAAGGACAGGTAGAAGCCTTGCTTAGACTAGAATAGAAATGGGGAGGAGGAGGAGGAGGAGGAGGAGGAGGAGGAGGAGGAGGAGGAGGAGGAGGAGGAGGAGGAGGAGGAGGAGAGCTAGAAACGGAGTTGATAAAGGCAGAGTGACAGCCGTAAGAACACCGTCCACATGACAGCAAGCCAGGCATGATCCTGTTTTATCCCTCTGTCCCAAGCGGGAGTCTGCCCACAGAGTGCCCAGTGCTGGCCCTGCAGCTTCTTACCAGTGCCCCAGTCCCCGTAAAGGCTTCATCCAGACCCTGTGCGTTACCCAGAGCTGATAAGAGAGTAGAGGAGAATTTCTAAATCCTCACTGCTGTGCGTGAGGCTGATAAGCAGTCTCTGACAGCAATGAAAGCAACTACCTGCCCGTCCTGATTCCTGCCTGAAACAGAATCAACCTGAGCCTGCTTAAATGGGCGTTCCAGGGATGTGGGAATGATGGGATTCTAACAGGCCTCCTAGTGGACAATACCGCAAGCCTCCGAAGCTTTGTTCTTAGACTCTTGCAGTCCACACAGGTCAGACTTGAGGGCTTTTGGCACCATAACCCGAAGATCAAAGGTTCCCAGAAAGCCAGTGTGATCTCCCAGCCAGTGTAGACAAGGCCTGAGGGAGTCTGACTTCCCATGTAGTGTGGCAGTTGCACCAGGTCCTCCTCGAAAGATTTAATCCACACAGCAGTACTCTCTCTCCTCTTCGTCCATGTTAGCCTTGCTGCAGCAGCAACAAAAAATTAATTCTTCCTATTAGTTTCTCAGAGCTCAGTTTTTTCCTTTCAAATGTTTTTATTAGTCCCTTGTTCAAGCTTGGAACTCTGCCTGTCAAAGGACAGGGTCTTGGGTGGGGGAGGGGGGGTGTGGCTCAGAAGGGAAAACACCCACTGTGCAAGCATGAGTGCCTGAGTTTGGATCCCCAATGTTTCCTGGTTTTTCCTGTTCAGCCCGGTCCTCGCAGTTGTTAAATCCCAAAGAATCACACAGAGGTCTACATTAGTTATAAACTGATTGGCCTAGTATCTCAGGCTTTTTATTAACTCTTATAACTTATATTAGCCCATAATTTCTGTCTATGTGGCTTCTGTCTATGTTAGCCACGTGGCTTGGTACCTTTTTCAGCGAGGCAGTCACATCTTGCTTCCTCTGAGGCTGGGTCACGACTGCAGACTGAGCTTTTCTATTCCCAGAATTTCCCTATTCTCGTCACCTCCCCTCTACTGCCTGCCTGGTGGTCCCACCTCTACTTCCTGCCTGGCTACTGGCCAGTCAGTGTTTTATTAAAATACGATTGACAGGGTACAAACCATTGTCCCACAGCACCCCAAGAATCTGTGAAAAACCAGACCTGGATTCTGTGGCTCCACCATGAGGGGGATAGTAAGGAAATCCCCTGAACTTGCCTGCTGGCCTTTCCAGTACGGTGAGCTGCAGACTCAGGAAATGACCTTGCCTCAGAAGTAATGAGCTGGATAGCAATAGAGGAAGACACTTGAGATGCTTTCTGCATGCAGCACATGCTTACAGAGGTAAGCACACCTACACACACACACACACACACACACACACACAGAAAGAGAGAGTCGGGAGGGAGAATCCCTGAATAAAGTGATGATGATTCCTTTTATAGCCATAGTTTACCCTTCTATATTGGTTGTTTGGGGGCTTTTGTTTTGTTTTGTTTTTATATAGAAATGGAAGGATTAGAGTTGAAAATGCATTAGTGACATTTGAATGTCATGCAGTTGTGTCGTAAGAACCCAAGATGGAAGTGAGACCCTGAGCCTCCAGAATGCCTGTCTCTCTCTTCTATACAGTTAAGACATACGTATCTCTGATTTCTTCTGCTGCTAGGAGGGGGGGAATATTTAGCATTTTTCAATAGCTGTTTGGATGTGATACACACTGGCTTTGCTCTTTCCAAGATTCCTGTGAAGCAAAGGACAGTTGAGTGGCTGGCTGGCTGATGGCTGGCTCAATGGATGGATGGATGGATGGATGGATGGATGGATGGATGGATGGCCGATGATGGATGCATAAATATATTAGTGGGTGGGTGGCTAGATAGATGAATGGATGCAGTCTAACAATCCCAGGAACCAACCCCATTTCCATTCCAGGACTTACCAGCTCCTGTAAGATGTTTAACTTAGTAGATGTGTCCAACCTGGGCTTCAGACCAGGGAAATTTTATTTTGCCAGTAAGTATAGTCACTGTGGCAACACATCCCCTGACTAAAGTAACTGGGGACAAGTGTAAGTTATTTGAGGATGCAAGCCCATACTTAACCAGTGGAGCCCACTATATGTAATGCATCCTAGGTGCTCATTAAACCTTTAAATGAATGAAATGTGTCAGCTAACATGAGGCTCTCTGAGAATACATTAACATCTATCAACAGTTCGGCAGTCTACAGATTTTGAAATATCCAAAACTAATCGCCCCAAGAGAGAGCGAGCTCGGCAAATCAGCAGTGAAAGAGCTAAAAGAAAATGTAAATCATTCCACTACTATTTCATGAGTTTCAAGTAAGTGGTTTTAGAGGCATGAGTGGTGCATAGGCTGTATTTAGCCTTGGTGTGCTAAGCAAATTTGAACCAAATATAAATCCTAGCATGGTATTTTTAATCCCCATAGAGAGGGACAGGGTGCCGGGGAAGGAGGGTTGGAGGCACATCAGAGCTATTTGAGAAAGTTTAATCTACATTTTTAGAAAGATACAGTTGGAAGAATTGGAATATCAGTTACCCCCACTGCGGGATTCTTCATCAAGAGAGAAATGAGAGCAAGTCCACTGTTCTTCAAGCCTCTTCCGATCACATTATGTGGGTTTTGTTGCCCTGTGAGCTGTGTGTGAGCTCTCTTGGCATACCTCCCTGTCCTTCGCCGCCTTATTTACAGCTTGCAGTAGACTTGTTGAGTGTGAAGCAGGAACCCGGACAGAATGTTAATGCAAAGTGATGACATGTGAGCCTGTGGCACCGTGGGTCCTGTGTGCACATCACTGAGAGGCCCAGTCAGCTGTGGCCCTGCTCTGGCATTGGCTTTGATTTGCTCCACATTGCATGAAGAATGAAGTGGAGCCTCAGCTGGGAGCTGATGATGGCCCTTAGATCTATCCTTCCCCTCTGGAGACTGAATTAATTAATTAGCCAGGACTATGAACTTAGCTGATGGTGAACCTGGTGAATGGTTGATTTGCAATGGAAATTTAGTTTGGCATGAAGTCTTGGTGTTAAAAATGTACTGGCGAAGTTTGCAGCTGATCCCCAGCTCCTTCTCACAGGTTTTCCTTTCTGGAATATTTCAAACGCTAGGGATGAGACAGCCTTGTCCTTAGCCCTGGATTCTATTCACAGGTCTCAGCAGTGGTGAGATTTAGCAGGACGGATACAGGCCCAAGAGGCCAAACAGCTTCTTCCTTCCCAGGCAGATAAAACAAAAACCAACTCCCTGCCTGGCCTGTGCGTGTCTGCAGGGGTGTTTGCTAGGAGAGGAAAGCTCCAGGAGCTAAATCCAGGGGCTGAAAAAGCACAGATGCATTAGGCAAGAAGCCAGTGATTAGGGACCAGGAACGGGGACCTGGAGTGACGGAAGTCGGAAGATAAGCAGTTCTGGTTGAATGCCAGCATGGGCAGTTGCCTGCTTTAGGGTCTGGATAAGAACCTGCTTGTAATTGGTAGATGGATTGCGTGGATGGAAATGGAGCCTGAAAAGAATCTATTCTTTTCCAGCAATTAGACATCCCCCTTCCTTTTGATTCTGACTGCTCAGCCTAATCCTCACACAGAAGCAGATCAGGGCCCAGCCTGGTTTGAATTAGTTCCTGTGATCCAGACCAAAGGGCTTGCCCTGTCTTCCTCCCCTATGATGTGTGATGGGGTCCAGTCCAGTACACCGTGTGCATAAGTGAATGTGGGGAAATGAGGATACAAGATACCTACGAGTTGCAGGTGGGTCCGTTCTAAATACCACTTCCACCCAATTTCTTCCTTTCCTATCCTTATACTGCCGTGCCCACTTGACCACTTCCTCAAGGACTGATAGTGGCTTCCTAAATAGTGGTGTATATAAGGTGGTTAGTCTTCAAGTAGATTTTTTATGGGTCTGAAAAAGCCTGGGTTAAAACTGGTCTCGCTGAACATAGCGGACACTGAGGACTACTGAGACCTCAAGAACAATGGCAATGGGTTTTTGATCCTACTGCACATATTGGCTCTGTGGGAGCCTAGGCAGTTTGGATGCTCACCTTACTAGACCTGGAAGGAGGTGGGTGGTCCTTGGACTTCCCACAGGGCAGGGAACCCTGATTGCTCTTTGGGCTGACTAGGGAAGGGGACTTGATTGGGGGAGGGGGAGGGAAAGGGGAGGCGGCGGTGGGGAAGAGACAGAAATCTTTAATAAATAAATAAATAAACAAACAAACAAACAAAAAAAGGAAAAGAAAGAAGGAAGGAAGGAAGAGAAGAGGGGCTAGTGGGACGCTTAAGCAGGTAGGGGGCCTTGTTCGGAAGCCTGGCAACCTAAATTCACTCCACCGGATCCACATAAAGGTGAAAAGAGAGGACCGAATCCACAGAATTTGTTTAAAACAAAGCCTTATATTTGGCACGAACTGACAAGGGATGGTGTCTGCAGTGTGCATCACTGTGCATATATTAAGATGGTGTCTGCAAACCCTTGAGAAAGCTGACTGCTGAGACTGAAGGTTTGCCGTGTGAGACGTGGACTCCACACACAGCTCTTGTCGTTGGATCAGTAGTGGTTGCACGCCTCACTGCCCCTGTCGAGGGCCTGCTTCACTGACTTACAAAAATAGACACCGAGAGCTTCTGGGAGAAGAGAGATATCAGTGACAGGTCAGAATTAAGACATTGTCCTGCCCCTACCCCTGGTGAGACATCAGGTTACACAAGAGCTGACACTGTGACAGTCTGTGACTATCAGCCACTATCCATCTTCAGCTTCTCGGCTCAGCTTTCAAGATTAAAATTGTGAAGATACCTTACGTAGGCAGTAGGCACGTAGGCTGTGGGACAGACTGCCCATGAGGTGTGACAGCCACCTCCTCCTCCCCCTCTTCCTCCTCCCCCTCCTCTTCCTGCTGCTACTGCTGCTGTGACCTGCTTGGATCCCCTCAAGTGTCGCTTTATTTAAACTTGAACGAGACAGCCACAGAGAGGGTGTATCAGTAAGCTCATTGCTCAGATGAAATTGTCCCCTGTCCCTGCACCTTACACCTGTACTTAAATTGCTCCTTATTTCCAGAAACAGATGGTCTACTGCAAAAATTTTCTTGAATGGAAAAAAACAATCTAGAAATGATAGATTTCAAGTATACTGACTTGCCATGGGAAGAAGATGATGTTGTTGGGGCTGATCGCTGGCAAGGAGTAGTGTTGTCCATTCTGGTCCCTAACTGTCTATATATATATATATATATATATATATATATATATATATATATTTCCTCCTTCTAGTTGTACCATACAGCAGATCTCTTCCAAGTAATGGGATTCAGCAAATGAAGTGACTGTGAGACTCTTAGAGGCAAGTGGCTTAACGCTGACAGCCCCTGACTCCTTTACTTTTCCAAGCAAAGCATTTTGAGTGGTAGATGCTTTGCAAGGAAGCAGCCAGCCAGGCTCTCCTATGGCCCAGATCTGAATTGTAATGTTAGAGAATTCAGTGTTACAAATGTGCTTCACCTTGAATTAGCCAGGGTTCAATTGTTACTGTTTGTGGGAAAGGAGATCTTTTTAAAATCTTACACAACTGATTTGCTTTTCAGAAGCACAATGCAGTCCTGCTTCCATTATGAAAGTATCTGCTCTGATTACAGGGTGTTTTAAGAATAGAGGAAGGGGAAAATAAACTCATGTTTCTGCTTCCATGAATAAGCATTACAGCAGCTGGTGTTGTTCCTGCCATCTTCTTTCTGTGCAAAGGCAGTGGAGTCTTGGTTCTTACAATTAGGGTATTTATAGCTTTACGTCCTATTTTCCCCTTACAGGAATATTTCTCTATCTTGTAAACTCATCCTCAGTGTCCTTAATGGTTACGTGATGTTCTTTCAAACGAATATGCCTTATTTACATTACTCACAGGACTGCTAGTGGACGCTTAGGTTTTGCCATGTGTTGTTATTCACAGAGCTGTACAGTCTGTTTTTGTATGTACATTTGGTGCGTGTGCATATGTGTGTATGTTTGCCTGTGGGGGTACATACATGTTTGCATATGGAGGCCAGAGGGTGACGTCAGTGCCACAGCTTCTTTCCACTGTATTGAGGCAGGGTCTCTCACTTGAATCCACAGGTCTCTGATTGTGCTCCTCCAGCTGTCTGCTTGCTCTAGGGACACCCTGTCTGCCTCCTGACTGCTGGAATTACAGTCACCTGGCTCTTAGGTGGGTGCTGGACATATCTCCAGCGAGTGGTTTACCCCCTGCGCTGCCTCTCTGGCCCCATAACAGGCTTTTAATTGCTTTTTTAAAATCTCATGTTTTGGGTCAGTCATTCTTAGAGTATATACCAGCCACAAACAAACACACTAGGGCTTATTGCATTTTTATTACTAAATTGAATTAGATCTGTTTGTACCCCCTGCAAGCAATTGAATTGACCTTTTTTTTTTTATTGTGTCTTTGCCAACATGGGGTATCTGTTTTGAACACCGAAGCTTCCCTATAGTGTGCAGGTTAGTCCATTAGGACTCTGCTGTTTTTAACTGTTCATGGAACTTCTAAGAAAGTGCTCTTGAAACCCAAGTTTTCATTTATATTTATATTTATATATATATAACAACGTTTTTGTTACCTTTCTCATTGTTGTGACCAAATACCTGACAGAAACAACCTAAGGAATCAAGAGTTTATTTTGGCACATGCTGTAAGCATGGGATACCTGCCGGGCAGAGAGAGGTGCCGGGTGTGCTATACCAAAAGTCAGGAAGCTGAGGGAGATGCCTGCTGCTTCTCGGCTCTCTCTCTCTTCTTTATTCAGTCTGGGACCCTATCCATGGTGCCCCCACACCTGGACTGGGCCTTCTGTCCTCAGTTTCCTGTCCAGAAGCGCACAGAGACACACCTAGAGGTGTGTTTCCATGGTGATTCTAAGTCCAGTCACATTGACCAGGATGTTGACAATAATGATCAACATCGTCCCAGCCTTAAAGGGGGGCTTATGTTCCTGAGAGTGATTGAGATGACGCTTCCATTTTCAGGCAAATAGTAATAATAATTGCCTCTGTTATTTATTTTTGTGACTTCTAACTTTTAGTCAGCCACCACTGGACACCTCCTGTTTGCAGTCCTCGGAGTGTGTTTCCCTCCCCTCCCTTCCTTCTCCCTCCCTCCTCTCTGCTTCCTGCCATGGCTCAGGTGAAGGTCTGACAGCAGGAAATTAACTGGCTAATCCACATGTGGAGCCCCTGGGTCCTGCCCCTTTCTCTGCCGAACATGATTTATGGTTGTTTGGCAGAGGTTCAAAATCTGATTCTGCCAAGTGGGATAGAGGGGGAAATATTTGATTTCTTTGACACCGTTCATTAAAAATTCATACATATAGATCTGGAAATGAAACATTTCTTCGTGTCAACATGAGTTACAGTTGGAGCCTAGAGCAAGACCTGGCCATTCGAGCACAACACTGTCACCCAGCAGTGACACCGGCACAACAGTGCCTTTTGATGTGACGAGAAGGGAGAAGGCCATCTAGACTCTAGATGGTGCAAATGAATTTTTCTCTTTTGTCTGGGGGCCTCTTTCTTGTACCCGGAAGCTAGTTGACTGGAGCCCCTGTGATTTACTTGTCAAGGCACATGCAGTTTCAACTACTGATAAGATGCATGCCGGTTAACTAGTCAGCAGTGACTTACATTGAACGCCCACTCTTTCTGCTTGTTTTCTTAATTTCTGCTTCCTTGACCTGTTCCTTTCAAGTCTTCCGACTTTCACAGTGTCTAGCTGCAGGCCTTCCATTATAAACACCATCACTGCTTGGGAACATGATTATCCAGCCCAGTGCTTTGCAAACTGTAATGCACACATAAATTGTCTGGATCTGTTAAAATGGAGGTTCTGATTCAGCAGCTCCAGGAGGGGTTGAGGAGGCCGCATCTCTGTCAGACTCCCAGGAGATGCCACTGCAATATCCAGGTGACAGGCTTTGAGAGTCAGGACTCGGGTACCTACCATGTCAGTGGTGGGCTGAAAGCCACACCCCACCTAGGATCTGTGACTACAATGTCACCGTATTTGTGACTAGGTCTTTCCATTTGTAGAGATTGAGTATATAGTCAGTTTTCCAAGGAGCCAGCAGTAAGAGATTCACTCATTCATTCACCCCCGAGCATTGTCTCATACTAGCTCCAAGTCTGCTGCGCATGCCAGTGGGCCAGAAACCCAGGGAAGAGCCCATGCCATAGTCGTGAGTCAAAAAACGCGATTACCTTTTCATGCAAGAACCTGAGTCGTTTCTCCTCATGTATCTGATTGGATGAGGTCCAGTCACATCATCTGCCTTACTCAGTCTAGCGGTTTAGATGTTATTCAGACTGAATGCAATTCCTTCACAGCACCTAGTCTGACTGATGGTTTGATTGAAGGAGGAGCACTGCAGATTGACCACGTTAAGACAGAAAATTAACCACCACATCGAGGTCATACTGTGTCCAGGTGGGCCCTAACTCCATCATGACCTATGGGCAGTTGAACAGAAAGAACTGTGCTTGCAAAGACAGAGACACCCAGGACACTTGAAGACAGAATGGCTGGTATGACTTAAACAAAAGCCAAAAGTTGCTGGCAATCACCAAAAGTGGGAAGAGAGGGGAAAAGATTGAATTCGAACCTCTGGTTTTAGGAACTGTAAACAAATATAACTGTTGTTTTAAACTGCATTCTATTGTTTGTGGCACTTACTCTGTGTGTGTGTGTGTGTGTGTGTGTGTGTGTGTGTGTGTGTGTGTGTGAGTGTTGGAGGAGGGACCACTTGTTTTTCCCAGCCACCCAGCTAGCTTAGACCCAAAATAATCACACAGAAACTGTATTAATTAAATCACTGCTTAGCCCATTATCTCCAACTTCTTATTGGCTAACTCTTACATCTGAATTTAACCCATTTCTATTCATCTGTGGATGGCCATGTGACAGTGGCTTACCCGCTAAAGTTCCCAGCATCTGTCTTTCATGGCTCCATTGCTTCTCTCTGACTCCACCCTTTTCCTCCCATGCTATAGGCCAAGCCAGTTCTTTATTCATTAACCAGTAAAAGCAACACATAAACAGAAGGACCTCCCACACCAAGTGCCTGTACAGGTAGAAGTGTGTATAGATGAACACACATATGCATGTAGATGCCAGCGGACAACCTCAGATATCATTGCTCGGGCACTGGTTTTTGTGGTGGGGACTGTCACTGAGTTTGTTCGGGTACTGGTTTGGGGATGGGGTGGCTCACAGATTCAGCTTGCCTGTGTGACTGAGGTCCTTCTTTCTCTGCCTCTCCAGTGCTGGAACTGTAAGTGTGCCTCGCCATGCCAGGCTCTTTTACATGGCTCCTGGGGCTTGGAAGCTTTAGCTTCCTGACTAAGCTGTTCCCAGGCCACGTGAGATACCTTGTCACAGCAGTGCACAGAACTTCCATAGCGCTCTAGTTAATAGGCAATGAGGAGGCTTAAGAACATCACTCCGAAGCCACAGTGTTGACTTCCCTGGGGTCTGCTACCTTGAAAGATGGGCCCAGAGTCCGGGAAGTCAGCAGTACAAATGCATCTCTGTTAAAAAGCAGCTTGGGGACGCTGTGACTCGATCTGCGTTAGTCACATCGACTCCCACCCCCTTCCTTGGATTCTCACCTGGGAGGGCTCATCTGTCTCCTTTCCTGTCACCTCTCACTTTGCCTTCAGGTTGCAGGGCAGCCCAGTGACAGATGCGGAGGAGTTAAATTTGCTTTTCTTTGAACAAACTACACTAATTAAAATGTGCCCCACTGGGATTGTCATTTGCCATAAGTAATGCATATTTCATTAACATTTGCTTTAAAAACCAACACGATCATAAAGTTAGGATTGCCTAAGTGCTGTCCAGATTTAATATGCACGGTATAAGCTGCCGGCCTAGCGAGGAACTTGAACAGGCAATTTTTGGTGCCCGCGTGGTGCTTGTTTTTAGTAGGGGCGAATCAATACCGGGCGAGGGTTAGACTAACAACGAGGGCTGTCAGGAGCAGGAGGAATAATTAAAGTTATGATATTAGCAAAGCAACATGGTTGTAGGGGAGTGAATAGATGGTTTTATTCTGCTCCTCCCCACCGCCTGCTGCCTTGGGCACATTTGTTGGCATTTCTAGAAGGAGGTAGAATCAGGAGGTATTTTTTCTGCTAGGGAATGTTTAAGTAAATGTCAGTTGTGATCAATGGGGTCTCCCCCAGGAAACAAACCTGTAAATGTCATTCATTTCGCTTCTCAGTAACAGTTGTGGGGGGGGCGGGGACAAGGAGCAGACGTATACATGCACACTCATGTATGCTAACATGTACTCAAAACCTGTGACTTCAACCTCAGTCACAAATACCAACCCAAATTTGTGGTGAAGAAACAAGATAACCTTGCCAACACTGAGCTCCACTTAGCAGGCGTGTTGGGGTTTCAGATTTTCAAGCGTTGTGAGGTTTATTAACTATAGGAGTCATTAAATTAAGGTGACTGTCACAGGCATGTGGAGGTGGACTTCCAGTAGTGTCTAAGCCACATGCTCTCTGAGCTTGCAAGTGACACTTGGGAAAGAATCTTGACATTTGGGCTGAAGTGTGGTTTCAGAGGGGAACACAGTCACATACCATATAACCACGTGTAGGTCGTCAGAGTCATCACAATGTGTTCGGTGTGGACATGAAATGCCTTCCACAGGCTTTCAGAGGGACCTATGAGAAGTGATTGAATCATAAGGGCCCTGACCTCACCAATGGGTTGACCTATTCAGGTAGTCATAGCTTATCAGGGTTTTGGGAGATGATGGATTAGGACATTAGGACATTGGTTCTCAGCCTTTCTAACGCTGCAACCCTTTAATACAGTTCCCACCATAAAATGATTTTCATTGTTACTTCAAAACCGTAATTTCGCTACTGTTATGAATTGTAATGTCAATAGCAGTTATACAGGATATCTGATACACAACCCGCAGGTTGAGAACTGCTGCTTTAGGAGGTGGCTCCTAAGTGGAGCTGTCTTTGTCCCCGACACCATCCTCTTTCTCTCTGCTTCTTGGCCGCCCTTAGCTGAGTAGCTCTGCTCTACCGCGGGCTTCCCACACTGGTGTCCTGCCTCACCAAGGCCCTGAAACAACAGAGCCCACTGACCAGAGACCAAACCAAGATCCAGATTAACCTCCCTCCTTTAAATTGACTTTCTTGTGTATTTACACGTGGAATTCTTATCTGTTGGTACCATTTACTCAGTAGCTGCACACCGAGGATCTGTTGCATGACTGATGGTTCTAGACACATACAGCAGAGAGGAAGGTGGGCAGGAGCCTCCATCCTCAGTGGGCTTACTGTCTAGACAGTTTATACGTGGAGGGTGACACAGGAGGACGTGTAGGATATGCTGCTGGCTCAAGCAGAGTAGGGATGGGAAATAGTGTGAACATTAGTAGGAATTGGTAGGAATGGGAAATAGCTGTGGCCAGACAGGAGGTGGGAGCCAGAGGAAGCCTGGCTTCGGTTCTGGAGGAGGTGGCACCAATGGAACTGTGCTGTGATCTTGGGTTATGGCGGGTGCTCCTGCTGCTGAACTGGGAATGGGACCGTGGAAGTCAAGGGGCTCTTAAAGGAATCTATGTGTCAGAGAGTGGAAGCCAGGGCAGGGTGGCCGGAGAAGTGGCTGATGTAGGCTGTGCTTTGAAAGTAGAGTCTGTGGAGGTCGCCTATGGAACTGACGAGTGTGAGAGAGGTGTCAAAGGTGACGCCATGGCTTCTGGACTAAAAAGGAAAAGGGAAGAGTGACGCCACGCATAAGAGACGGGAGGGACACATTGCCCAAGGAAAGGATCATAACTCGGCAGGGTGTCTTGTGCTTGATATTTTAATACCACATGGCCCTGGACCGCTGATCTCTGGGAAAGGCTGACAACACACACCCCACTCGTAGTTTCATCGTTAGCTTGTTAGTGACATCGAGAGCCCTCTGTCACCAGTGATTGGGGTTGCTACCCGAACGGGGTGTTTTCAGGCTCTTGACATTTTATCCAGGGGTGAAATAAAAGACCGCACAGATTGCAAAGTAGCCAAGTTAATTTTGTTTAAAGCAAGGCCATAGAAAAGATCGGAACACACAGCAAAGGAGCAGCAGACACGAGTGGGGACATTCAGGGCCTCAGTTATGTTCGGGGCTTTCTTGATGGAATTAGAAGGAAGAGCTTGTTTACTGAGGGCCTGGTGATGAAGGTTCGTGTTTTGATGGATTGGTTCGGTCATTTAATTATTTTTCTATTGTGGTATATCCTTTTCCATTATGTACCTGATTTTAATCTTGTTCTGCCCAATTATGTACAGTCATAAGATGGTAAATATAGGATTTTCCCTAAAAGTTTCCTTGAGGGTGCAGTTTTGCTTTATTTCACATGCACCTAAAATCAGTGCAGGCCAGATCATCCTCTACCCCGACCCTGTAGCTGGACGTAACTGCGAATGTGTTTGGATTGAATCTCTCTTAAGTTTGATGCTCCCTGGGGCAAGAAAACGATAACTGACTTTCCAGAAGGGCTGTGTGTGGCCTCATGCAGGTGGGGCCACAATTGCTAGGTGCAGTGTTTGGAGACGATGTCATACACAGTACATACAGGTGACGGTCCTGGGCAGCCGAGTGCATTATTAGAAGATGGGGTACTCATAACCCCATCAGGGCAGAGCTCCACGCTGCCAAACTAGTCCCTGTGCTTGCTCACCTCACCTCCAACCTGAACATTCCAATAAAATACATTCACTTCTGGTGTCTCTTAAAATCTATAGTTAGTTTTTTGGTTTTTTTTTTAAATACTTTTATTTAACTACTAAAGTAATGAATACCCAAAACTAAAAAAATTCTGAGAATTATAGAACTAGGTGACAAAAGAAGTCTTTCTTGCCCTCGTGCTCCCCCCGGTGTAATCACTGTTAGAATTGGTTTAGGATTTCCACAGCCACCTTTTCCATGTGTTGTGCGTGCTGGGCTCTGCATTAAGTGCTGGATAAGCATCACCTCGCAGTAATCGGCTTATGAACCTTTGAGATGTAGGTAACCTATTTCTCCACAGTTTGCTGATGAGTAAATAGAATCAGGAAAATGCATCTGCCGGGCCCGGGCTGGGGAGGGCACGGACTCAAACCATGTCATTAGACTTGTGGGCTCCAGCGTCTGAGGCGTCAGAACCCTAGGCTTCATGAGGAAATCTTAAGCATCCTGGCGTCTCCTTTATAAGCTGTTTTCTGAATGTCTACCTAAATTAAATGAAAATGGACTAATTAAACGTGGCCTCTTTGAATGGCCTGGCATATTTCTAATTACAGCTTTTTCTCCCGAGAAGGCAGCTGAATATTGTTTTTGGAAAGTTGCTCAATTATTAATGGTTGGATAACACTTGGAGAACGTAAAGTGTCATTAGACTGTTAATAAGAATTCCTGTGGGGGATGGGAGCCAGTTGTCAGCTCTCTCTCCCTCTCTCTCTCCCCCCTCTTACTGTCTCTCTCTCCTCCCTCTCTGTTCTCTCTCTCTCTCTCTCTCTCTCTGTCCTCTCTCTCTCTCCTCCCTCTCCCTGTTCTCTCTCTCTCTCTCCCCCCCCGTGTGTGTGTGTGTGTGTGTGTGTGTGTGTGTGTGTGTGTGTGTGTGTGTGTGTGTTGAGTGTGCTCAAGTACGTCCTTAGCTCAGAGATGCCGTAAGTCGGGATATCAACCTGACTGACCTTGCCTGTCTGGAAACACCCTGATCCAGGCTGCCTGTGACAGAAAGGAAGGGCCCGTCTACACTGGAGCAGTAGAAACAGTCAGGCACAAACTGTCGCCTGTGAGAACTAGGGAAGAGAAATTGATCAGCTCTACACAGCAGGTGGCTTCACGTTCCTCTGCTTGGAAGGGACCTTGTGGGGGAGTGAAATGTGTGATTGTCACTGTGACCCAGCCTTTTGATAATCCATGTATACTCACACTCAAACTTACACTCACATTCTCAAATATCTGCAGATAGCATCCCGTGAGAGGAGGTAGAAAGATGTTGCCATTAATTCAGTATCTTGGAGTGATCTGAATTTGATCCTATGGGCTCAAAATTTTAGCATCGAGATTTTCTTCGTTGTTTACTTTTACCCAATCTGCTCCCCTTCAAGAAGATGGGACAAGGACAAGCTTCCAGTTGGGCAGTGCTGCCTGCTATTGAAGCAGCTATACTCCTGAGGGGCTCACTCCACTCAGCTTCAAAAGTTGCTTAATCTTCTGTGCACTCACCCATGGATATCTGTCTGCCTCCGTTCCCTGCTGAAGCTCCTTCAGGATGTAATACACCATGGATATAAGAGGACACCATTCTGTAAGCAAGCCTAGATGGCAAGCACAACTTCCCCTTCATCTGCCATCTTTTGCATCTCTTTGGGGAGACATTTCCTGGAATGACCAGCAGCCATGTATCACGTTTAGTCATGATAGCTTTTAGTTTTTGTTTGCAATTAAGAAGAACTTGAGATTGTTAAGCATTAAACAAAGAGCTAAGACAGTTGTCAGGAGGTTGCCATTTTTGAAGAAACACTGGGAATTTGGAGGGATACAAAGCAGGATTGATCAAGTTGAGATGGAATTCAAGAGATGGAGTCACCATTCATTAAGAATGGCTTCCAGTTTTTCAGTACTTAAGTGTATCAGGAACTGTACTGAGCATTCAAGGCTGTCATTGGGGATAGAGATAATGGGGTGTCCATGGTGAGTGAGACCCAGAGAGGTTAAGATATTTAGCCTAGAGACACGGCAGTAGTCAAACGAGACACTCTTCACAGACTACCATGAATAGAAAGACAAACAGCAGATACTTAAACAGAAAAAAACAAGTTAAACAATGATGGTAAATTTTCTCAAACTCAAAGCTTCTCAAAATATCGTTGACTTTGAAACATTCAAAATTATCCTAGCTTCTTCTTGTTATGACAAAATGTCCTCACTAAAGCAACTTAAAAGAGAAAGGAGTTATTTTGGCTCACAGTTGGAGAGATACGGTCCATTGTGGTCGGGAGTCATGACAGCAGGCAGGGAAGGCACTGTGGTGAGCAGGAAGCTGGCTGAGTGCATTCGAACTCAGAAAGCAGACAGCAAATAGAAAGCCATACCAGGTGTTAAAACCACAACGCCCGCCCTCAGTGGCCCACTTCTTCCTTTGAGTCTTTGCCCTTTCAAGGGTCTGCTGGCTTCCCACACACCACCAGCTAGAGACTGGATGTTTAGACATAAGCCTGTGGGCAACATTTTACATCTAAACCACAACAAAAACACAGACTTTTCTGTCTAAACTCCTATTAGATTAAAGTAAAATATGTTGATTCTACCCTGCAGCTTTGGACAAAAAAATGTTCATTCACTGAGAGGAAACACTAAATCTAGTTTGGACAAAAGGACAAGCTTAGCTCCTGCGAGCCACACAGTTTCAGTATCTGTCAGGGTGTGTGTGACCTTCACACCTGTTCCCATCACACATTCCTGAGGTGTATTTAGTCTAAGAGAATCAAATAGGCACAATTCACACCCTAGAATCTGGGTTGTAATAAGCTCAAAGGCAGTTCCATGCAGTCACTTGAATGCCCTGTAGTCTGTCACACCTCTGTCAACCTAATGCCTAATTGTTTTCTGTTTTTGCGGTTCCTCTGCTGCTCTTTAAGTAATTCCTCCTGCATGTCTTTCAGTTCTTTTAGTCTCTTTTCATCTGTGTCTAATCTACTGTTAAGCCGCTCCATTGAGTTTTCTTCATTTTAGTTATAGTATTTTTCATTTCAGTGCATTCTATTTGGTTCTTTTTCAGGTCTGTTTCATCCTCTTTAAAAAATAGCTTGCTGGGGCTGGAGAGATGGCTCAGTGGTTTAGAGCATTGCCTGCCCTTCCAAAGGCCCTGAGTTCAATTCCCAGCAGCCACATGGTGGCTCACAACCGTCTGTAATGAGGTCTGGTGCCCTCTTCTGGTCTGCAGACATACGCATAGACAGAATATTGTATACATAATAAATAAATATTAAAAAAAATAGCTTGCTGCTTATTCCCTGCAAACTGATGTATTAGGGTTTTCCTTCGTGTCTTAAAAACATAGGCACATACACATGATTTGGTCTGACAATTTAGTGCTTGAAATACATAATCTGTTTCATCTGGTTGACTTGTGGTCCTTTGATTTTCTAAATTGTGGGTGTTTTCATTGCTACTCGGTGTGTGCGACAAATTATTTCTAAGGATTTTGGAGTGTTTGAAAAGATGGCTTCCTCTAGAGAGATCTAGGTTGGCTTCTGCTAGGTGCCCAGGAGGCCTGTCAGATTGGTTCCATACCAGAGAAGCTTCTGATGCTCCCCTGGCCTCCAAAGAGCACAAGCCCACGGTGTCCAGTCTGATGCAGCCACCCACAGTGATAAATTTTCCACATCTTCTTCATACTTCTTGGAAACACAGCTTTCCTACAGTGCCCTGTCTGAGGAGGAGGAGATTTATTTCTATTGTTCTTCAGCCAAAGAGTTAGCTCTGCCCAGGTGGCAGTGTCACGTGCCTTTAATCCCAGCATTCGGGAGGCAGAAGCAGGAGGATCTCTGTGAGTTCGAGGCCAGCCTGGTCTACAAGAGCAAGTTCCAGAACAGGCTCCAAAGCTACAGAGAAACCGTCTCAAAACCAAAACAAACTCCGTGGAGTCCAAGGACACAGGACAGCGTCCTTTTAGACTCTTCTTTAGGTGAACATCTTGACTTGTTCTTCTGCCATTAGCAAAATAGAAAGTCAAGCTTGATTCAAACTTAATTTATTTTCATGAGAGAAAAGTGGCTTTGGTTGTCCAGGTCGACATTTATCTTTCCCTTTTTGCCACCTCTTCAGTGATATTAAGATACTTTTAAAAATGTTTTTACTCCAGTTTTTTTTTTCTGGAACTTGTGTTTTTCTTACTTTTCCCAGTAGGGAGGTGTTTGAATATGTCACCCTGTATAACCAGAACTGGTCTGAGCTCCAGTGGGATTGGAAGGCTAGAACAGAAGTTCTGCGGTGGCCTGCTGGAGCAAAGCCACTTACTGACCCTTACCCACCTGAACCTCTGGTGTGCCAGGGGGCTCTGGGAGTCTTAGCTAAGATGGCTTGGGGCTCACAGCAACAATTAGTTTAGTGCAATAAAGAAAAGGCCAGGCCTTGCTTTTAGAAGGAAACAAAGGGATCCATAAAGCTTGGGAGGCCTGAGATTCCTTTCGGGGAGTAGGAGCCCCACTGATCAGCTGCCCCCCTCCCTCTCTCAGTCTTCCTGCTCCTCTTGGTGCTGATACAGTTTGATTCATGTGGTGACGCAGGCTGTCCTGAGAGCATCACAGAAACCGATACATGCAAGCTGGCTTCCTTCCTAGAAAAGTGGATAGTCGGCCTGTGCTGGTCACCATCACTCTTGTTTTTATTATTCCTTCAAATGGATTAATTGGCCCTTTGAGAGGGAATTGCCACCGGTCCTGAAGGATGCCTCTCTCGGCCACGTTAGTGTGTGCCCTTTACTCTGTTCTGAAAGTCACTCTGTAAAGCACACATTCCTCTCCACCTGCAATGCCAGATTTATCAGCCAATTCCCCAGAGAAGAAACAAGATAAGAACCTCTGGCTGTAAAGTAGGTTATGCACTGCACTGTGTTGGTTTTGTGTCTAGACAGAGCTAAGAGACCTCTTGTGGCCCTGGCAATACCTAGAAACGGCTGTATATTTACCTCTTGAGAAGAAAGATGGACTTGACATTTTTATGGATTGGGCAGAGGCCACAAAGCCTAGCAGAGAAAGCAGTAGTCAAAAAGTCAGAAGGGGGCATGACCCCTGGTGTGCCTGTCCCTCTCTGGATGGAAGTACAGCCTAACAGACATGAGAAGACCTAGCGTCCAGACCTCCCACTGGATTGTATTCGCTCATGCCTGTTCCACGCAGCTCTGAGTTCTTCATTGAAGTAAAGGTAACAGAGGCACCAAGCGGTGTGATAAAGGTCGATCATTTGACATGCTCAGAGTATGGTCCACAGTCACGTGAATAAGCTGTTAGGATGATTGTGCCAGCCCAGAGAGACCATGTGCAGGTCCTGGCAATGTCTGCAGAATGTTCCCCTCCCATTCAGTGAGTCACACGAGCTAACAGTCCCGTCTGGAAAGGGTCTTGTTTTAGAGAGTTGGTTCACCTCCAAAAAGCTTTACAGCCCCAAAAGCCTTGCCAGACTGATTGCATGTGTGGTCTAGGATCATCGTGCCCATTGCCAAGACACATGTGAGCCCAAGCCAGCAAGCCAGGAGGCACCCAGGATAGGAATACCTACACTCAGCAAGTCCCTGGCAAATGCAGGTATACAGCTGGATACTGTGAAGCAGGTCTTGATTCAGGATTAATAAAATAAGGAGTTCATGCTAAGCACACATTCATACACTCGACCATGGTGGCGTGAGCCTCTCCCCACATGACTGCACATCTGCACACAGCTGGGGAATTTGGTGAAAGATTAGCTCCCCGTCTGGATTGCCTGGGTACGTGAATTTTTCAGGAGTCATTGAACTGCATATGTAAAATGTAAAAATTACACCACTTTTTAGAAAATGAATTATTCTCCCTCATATGTTTATAGTGGAACTTATGGAGGTGTACAGGAGGTTGTCACGACTTATGGGGCACCCACCAGCGGTTACTAGCTGGAGAAACTACACCTGCTTGCCAGCTCTAGCACAAGTGTGTGACGTGACCCCGGCCCCAGACCCTGACTTTAATCTGGTCCATCTTTTCCAGGCTGCTTATTACCTTCATTTGAAAACTAGGTGGAGACTTCCTCGGGTTTCATTTTCACTGCTCTTTTCATTTTTTATGACCAGAAATAACGTGTGTATCCTAGACGGCTCAGAACTGGATGGAGTAAGAAGAAAGAGCTGCCAGTCAGCCAGCCTCGCCCAACCCCTGTTACAGGAGTGGCCACTGCGCTGTGGCTGGGCGGAGCCTAATCTTTGGTGTGAATGTACGTATGTTTGTGTATGCAGTATAGGTGTGTAAATATGTCTGCACATGTACACGGACTTTGAGAGTCTCATTGTAGGAATGGGATCTTACTGATGATTCAGAATCTTGTGCTTATTGCTTGAGAAGCATTGGACGTCTGTTTGTGGGGTCACCTTTGCCGCTGCTGCTCCATTGTCTTCAATGACTGAATATATCCACTGTTTTAGATGGATTCACTCACTCTTCCCAGTGTTGCTGACCTCACTCAGTTAGAAACAGACTCACTGTGGAATGGGCTCCCTGCAGAGGACCCTATCCTGGATTCTGCTGTTTGCTGTGGGTGCCATGCAGCCTAGCTGGCTGTGCAGATGCCACCGGTGGAGTAAGAAGCCCTACCCCATGTCACTTGTCTGTGTGACTAATGAGCATCTTTTGAGTGCCACGGGATGATTTGTGTGACTACTGAGACAGGCTTCTGTCCTGAAGACAGACCAAAATAACTTCCGGTTGAGTTCCAGGCGATGAAAGTGAGGTTTTAAGCAACAGCGAAGCCTTGGGTTTCTGTGCCTCTTTGTGCTTTCTGCAGGGCTTCCACAGCCATTATCCTGTTTGATCCTGCTAAAAACCCTGAAAGTGTATTGGGCTGCACTGTATTACCCTGAGGCTACAAATGAGACCAAGCAATCACAAGGAGTGGTAATCAGCTGGAATTAACCCCTCTGTTTCTATCCATGGCCCGCGCTCTTTTCTTAATGGAAAGCATGTGTATCTGGTAGCCACCGCACGCGATGAACAGAATCCACTTAATGTCCTTGCTGCAAAGTCTGCTGCCCCAGACAATTCAGGGAGGTAAATGGCAGGATGATGGGGCAGCCTGCCTCTAAGACTTCTCATTTAAGATGGCAGCTCGAGCACACACATTCTCCTGTTTCCTCCTAGACATTCGATAAAATGACTTGTTAAAGGGTAAATCTGCTAGAGTGGAAAAAATAGTAACAAAAATGTGGAAGGCAGAAAATAAAAAGATAGACAGTAACTGACTTTAGGCTCAGGAAACAGAATCCTAAGTTGGCGTTTATGAGAACCAAGAAGCCTCCAGGTTTTGTTCCAGAAGGCCTAGGAATTGCAACCTGTGATAACTCTGGAAACAAGGATCCAAAAAGCCAGAAGCCTGGTCCAAATCTACTGCAGAAGCCTTCCTGCTTGACACTCCCCGCTGTGCACCAGGCAGGCAGCCAGAGCTTGCTCCCTTGCAAAGGGAGAGCAAATGCATGCCGACGGAATACCAGACATGTAGATTGCTGAGGGACAGGGCAGCCTTTTGAAAACAGGAATTTGATGCAAGTTAACAAAATGAATCTCAAACTACTTGTCTTTTTTTCTTAAATGAGTTTTCCAAAACATGGTTTAGGAAAGGATTGGCAGGAAAATTCACCAGTTTTGGGATCAGATATCTCCAGCTTATTCACCTGATTGGGACACGCACAGTTACCGAGTCACAAAAAGAACTTTTTAGGCCCCCACACTTGAAACTGATAAGTCATGGCCTGGGGAGACAGCTCAGTGGTTGAGAATGCATAGAGCAAGGACCAAGTTCAGTTTCTAGTACCTACTTTGGGTAGCTTACAACCACCCTTACCTCCAATTCCAGGAAATCCAGCAACAGAATCTGGCCTCTGCAGGCATTTGAGCCCGTGTATGTATGTGCACACGCGCGCACACACACACACAATTTAGAAAAAAAAAAGCCATTTTTAAAAATCATCAACCCATCATTTGACCGGCACATACACACTACACACATGATCTCTCTCTCTCTCTCTCTCTCTCTCTCTCTCTCTCTC
>JABTXL010001273.1:7987511-8067326 GCA_025134845.1 Neodon shergylaensis | reverse complement strand
CTGGTGTCTACGGAACCACTGGTATCCATTGAACCACTGGTGTCTACTGAACCACTGGTGTCTACTGAACCCTATACTGCTTGCCGCCGTGCTGTTCCTAACAATACTTCCAGAGGCAGGTGCCACTAGTCAGCATCTTACAGGAAACCGAGGCTCCGGAGTTAGAGTATCTTTCCAGGGTGGCAAAGCTAGTGAATGGGAAATCCTCCAGTCGCTGTGGTGAAGTCTGGGCACCGTCTAGGCCTGCTTCAGGGATACAGGCTGTGCGCCCAGGCAGGAGAATGTCCCAATGGAGGTTGTCTTCAGCCCTGCTCCATGGCCTAAGAACCAAAATCTGTGTGTTAGAAGACTCAAGAAATGCCCCCTGGCTGCATATGAAGTGATATTTGGATAGGTACAAAGAACTTTCTAGAAGCCTCATAGAAACGAATGAGAGCAGTGTGGGTTGTGTCTTATGTCTTGTTTGGAGGTTCCATTTCTGAGGGTCTTGCCCCAAAGAGACTGCTCTACTTTGACCTCCTTTCTTTGAAGTCGGTGTCCACATTCTAGAATGGCATGTGAGTTCTGACGGCAATCTCAGTTCACCCAAGGGCCCAGCCTGGGTTCAGTGGGTACCGGCTGCACAGCCTTTCTCCAGTTCTCATTAAGCTTGACGATTTCAGTCTTAAAAAAATGAAGATAAAATCTCATCATAGGCACACTACCAGACTGCCATTAGCAGAACGGGGAAGAACCTTTCACCAAGTGAAGCAATTTCCTTGTTCTGTAATTAAAGCAATTTGGGAGCTGAGTGTATTGATGAGCAAACTTACTGAAGTGAGACAGAAGTGGTTTACAGTGAGCAAGCACGTCAGAGGAAAATCAGACGGCCTATACAGAACGCCCTGTGAGTCTCCCCATCATAAACCTGCTGTCACAGTGGGTCAGGTCTGAACCGACTCTAATGCTGTGCAGGGGGCAGTGAAACAGGTACTGAGGTGCGGAGAAGCAAGCGCTCTTCTCCCTGCAGGTACAAGCCAGCCGGCAGCCATGCACCCCCTGCCGTCTCTCTCTCTCTTGGATCCATGTGTCTCCTGACCTTGCTGTGTTGTTCTTTGTTGTCCTTAGAGGGTGTTTTGTGTCCGTCCATTTGTCGTTCCCACCCCCTACCCCCACCCCCCAGTTCTGACCTTTTCGACAGTTTCCCAGGGAATTGGTTCAGTTATTTGGGTCATTCTCCTCCTTGCTTAGCCTATCAGCACTCTACAGAAGTCTCCCAGGGGATAAAGGCTCCAGGTTGACCCCTGTTCTTGTGACCCCAGCCCTCATGCATAGCAGTGCCTTTCCTCTGAGCTCCCCAACTCTGTCCCCTCTTCACTCATAAATGACCAGAATTTTCTAAATCTAAAATACATGTTTCCTAAGCTCTACCAGGACTCAAGGTCAATATTCTGTTTGCTTGGGATTTGCCTTATTCTTGATTCTTACAAAACTCATGGACTCAGGGTAAATTAAGGCAACAGAGCCCTGATCTTTTCTTTAGCATCCTTGCCTTTGGCAGTGTATTGCCATAGTCCACGGGCACCAGCCCGAACCCTGGCATTCTGCTCCATCGACTCCTCCTTCCCCCCTCTGCTTGATGAAAAGTGATCACTGAAGAGTGGGAAGTCATGGACTGCATAAGATTAACCCTGAAATTGTTCCAGCATGTAATGTTAAATGTGATAAGGGGCTATTCACACTGCTTGGTGTTGGGGTGCGGTGCTTGTATGTACAGGTGTGTGGCTGGGTGCCCGTGCACCCATGAGTGTAGGGGAAAGGGCAGAGGTCAGTCTCAGGTGTGGGCCTCAAGTGCTGTCCACTTTGACGTTTTGGTTTTTTTAATAAATTTTCTTTTTTGCATTTTTTTAATTTTATTTTTGTGTATATATGTGGACCCACAGGTGTAAGAGTGGAGGTCAGAGTACATTTTGGGGTACTTGGCTCTCTCCATCCATCATGTGGGTCCCAGGAATCTAACCCAGTCTGCAGACTTGGCAAAGGTGCTTATACTACTGAACCATCTTGCCAATCTTCACCTTGCTTTTCGGAGAGTCTGGCACCTGGAACTTTCCAGTAAGGCTAAGCTGGCTAGCCATTGAGCCACTGGGATCTACTTATCTCTGTTTCCCCAGCTGAGACTGTGTGTACCACTGCGCCCAGCTTTTACTGGGGGCCAGGACTCAAATTCATGGTCCCCAGGCTTGAGTAGCAAGCAAGCCCTTTATCAAAAGAGCCTGTGGCACCTTACATGGTATCTTTGCTGCACAAGCAGAAGCAACGATAATGGGAATGACACAAACCACCAAATCTTTGCATTAAGAGTCAAAATGGGGAGCTGGTCAGTGGTAGCACCCACCTTTAATCCCAGAGGCAGGAGGAACTCTGTGAGTTCGAGTTCAGTCTGGTCTACATAGTGAGTTCCAGGACAGCCAGGACTACACAGTGAGACTCTCTGCTGAGGGTGTGGAAGGGGGGCATGGGACCTCAGAATGGAAAGTTATTCTAAACCAAAGGAAGCAGGAAGGATTGCAGTGTCTCCTTGTACTCTGCCGGAATCGTTATAGATCACCAAGGGTGACAGCTTGTTTCTCTGCCTTCAGACATGATGCTTCAGAACAGTTGGGTTTTGGTGTGTCCTGTTGAGGTCACAAGGTGTAGAAGGAGCTGCGGGCCACTTCCCGCCACCCGGCTCCCACACAGCTAGCTTTACCCAAAATAATTACACGGAAACTGAATTATTTTAAACACTGCCTGGCCCGTTATCTCTAGCCTCTTACTGGCTAACTCTCACATCTTGATTAACCCATTTCTAATAATCTGTGTAGCACCACGAGGTGGTGGCTTACCGGGAAAGATTCTAGCCTACATCCGTCTCAGGTCGGAGAATCGTGGCAACTTCCTGAATCTACTTCTTCCAGCATTCTGTTCTGTCTGCCCCGCTTATCTAAGCTGCTGTCCTATCAAAGGGCCAAGGCAGTTTCTTTATTAACCAATGAAAGTAACACATAGACAGATGACCCTCCTCCATCCACAAGGGACGTCTAATCATGACTGACAATGTGTTTTCCTCCTGAAGTCCATGAAAAATGAATTTGTAGAGTCTCCTGCAATCTCCTGCATGTATGTGTTCAACTAGTGCAATTAGGTGGACATAGATACTATTGCAGGAGGGGCCTTGCTGGGATGAACAGTGGCTTGCAAACTCCAGACATGTATGTGCATAATAATTGGCATGGTCTTGTTTATTCCCCTGCCTGTGAGAATCTTGCCCTGGCCCTTCAGCGTAGAGCTTATGTTGGTGTGAATGGCAGTGTCTCCCTGTTGTGCTGGGTAAGCCTAGCACCAGAAGGGAGAGTTGGCGTATGAAAACAACAGAATTAAGCTCGAGACCCTTGCCTTTTGGTCAGGAGAAATTCCTTATTTGCTCTGACTCAGAGATTCTTAAATGGGAAAGAAAGCTCATCGGGAGTCCAGAAAATTAAATCCTTATTAGAGAGAGGAACATTCATTCACAAAATCTTGAGTGGTGCTAATAGTGCTTATAATAGCTGGAGCTGTGTGTGGTAAGAGTCAGGGCTGCTAGTCGATCATAAACCCATAATTTAAGGCTTAGTATTATGAATTGGCTTTGCAGATATTATAGTGTTCCTAATATAGAGATATAAAGCTGAGCTTAGTGCTTAGAAGTGAGAGACTGGTTATAACCAGTCCTGAGATGAGAATCCAGCCCTTGAGAAGTTCAAAGTCTTCTTGACAGGAAGCTAGCTGCATTGCATCAGGAACTCCACAAGGAGAGCAGGCTGTGCCTTGACATGTATGGGGGCCTGGAAATGGAGGCTGGCACACAAGATGCTGATTTCTAAATAGAGCACTTGGGGAAATGTCAGGGAGAAGTACCAGAGAAAATGTGGCTCACTGGCTGAGTCTTGGGGGTTGACCAGTATGTGGGCGAGTAGACTGAGCTGGGAAGGATATACCAGGCTGAGAGCACTACCCTCTCTCGGGGGACTTAGATAAAGACATACCCAGACAGTCCTATAATGGAGAAACCAGCCTCATTACCAGCTCTTCTCAACATGCTTTGATTTTACTTCAGCTCAGGGTCTTAAAGCCTGGGGTTCCATCACTGGCAGGGCCTTGTCTCATTTACAGGTCCGTCTGGGAAGAGAATCTACCACCAATCCCTCGCACAGCCTCTGACAGAATTCATCTCATTGTGAGGTGCTGGAATGAAGGTGTCGGTGCCTCCCTGGCTTGCTGTTGATGGGAGGTCCCGTTTCAATGAACAATGACATATCTTTACAAAAGACACCCTCACTGTGGAGCTATTGTACTGACTCTAGGCCTGGGGCTAGGATATGCAAACTGAATATGAAGCATCTTCTAGAAGCAAGATAGTCACAAAATGAACAAAAACACTAAAACATGGATTTGGAGGATAGGGTAGTAAAAGGTTATGATGTGAGTTGATCTGAATGCATTCCCTGTGGACAAAATTGGAACAACTGTGCAATAGAATAAATAATGTCTTGTTCTGTTTCATGCTGGAGGTCTAAGAACAAGGGGCCATAGGTTGTATGTTCAATGACAACGGATCCTTGCTTTCCAGATGGCAGTGCGTCCCTTTGTCCTCTAGAACTGAGGAATGGTGTGTGTTTACTTGGCACTAGGGCATGCCCATCAAATGGTATAAAATAACTTTCAAGGACCTTACTCACACTCACAGAAGAGCCTTTGTGACCTACTTGCTTCTTAAAGCTCCAGCCTTTTAATACTGTCACGCTGATGGCCAGTCACACCTGAATTTGGTGGGGACAAAGGCAGAGCATGGCGTTGGGGGTGTGGCTCACAGAGAATACTGGACTGTTGTTCATAGACAAGAATAAACATATACAAGACCATCTGACGCTGACATAGCTAACACAGGTGTTTTTGTCTCCCCAAATAACAAGCGGGGAAGTAAAGAAATAAATAAATAAGAGAACGGGCGGATACCTTGAAATTTTCCAGTGAATGAAAACCAGAAGCAGATGAATGAAGGAAATTGAAAACAGTATCACCATGGGAACAGCACGGTAATAACCGCAGATAAGATCCTTGATGAATACTGAAATTAGGGGGGAAGCTGAATCAAAACCAGGATATTTGCATATAAAGGCTTTCCCACAAGAATAGTAGTAACTGCTGGGGGAAATGAGTTCCAGGTCAGCCTGTGCTACAGAGACAAGACACTGTCTCTAAAATCAGTGTGCTGTGCTTTCCTAAGGTAGAGTGTTTTAAAATTGCAGGTATCTCCTAATATCAAGGCTACACTAGAAAAGAAACCGAGCAAAGCAGATGCAGGAGCTAATGGTTGCTGTAGAGGAAGGAAGAGGCTGGACAGCTTTTGCAGCTTCCCTGTCCCTTCATGGCCTTTCTTGCCTTTTCAGCTTTGAAATGTGCACACATGGCCCTTCAGAAAAAATAAAATAAACTTACTAGCCAGAGTAGTTCTGAGGTCCCCAGCGTCCCTTCTCTGTCCTGTCATGACTCAGCCTCTGTAGCAGTGACTGAGCATCATTTGACTTCGGATTGTGCTTGGTAAATGTTCAATGAGTGAAGAAATGGGCTCTGTTGGCCCTCCACACAGTTCACCCTCCTGTCTATCACCTTGATCCTTGTGGATCTGTGTCCCTCCTGCGAAGGCCAGCTTGGGCAGTCAGTCAGCAACAGAAAGGCTTTGATTTTTCACTTGCTTTTTTTGTGGTGTGTTAGTATTTCAGGTGTGTGCCTTGAACTCCAGCCTGTCTTGGTTGTCTGGAGGGCTTTCAGCAGGGATGCATGGATTCTAACGCGGCCCCAGGGAAACTTTTCCCTTATTTCCTCCTTAAAGAACCAAGCAGATAAGACTGAATCCTTCATAGCCCCAGACCCTGTACTTATTCGTTCTTTAGGGAACAGTCAGGTTCTGTGACCTGCTGCCCAGGAAGCCCCTAGTGTTGAAATAAAGCCTGGAGCGCCTTGTCTTAGAGAACATCAAAATACCCCCACCGCTCCACCAAGCCTTCGTCTCAGAAACATAAATATGAGACAACCAAGGAGAAGACAGGCTTGCTCAGGCAGGCAGTACTGCTCAGCCACCCGGGGAGATCGTGGCGGCAAGCGCAGACAGATGTATTAATCATTCAAGGCGTCATAGCTGATATTGAGACCAAGTTTGCTATTTCCTGCAAGTGTAGGAGCATTTTAGTAGCTTGCTTCTGAGACAACAAAAGAAGCCAGAGCCAGCCAGGCATCGTGGTGTGTATCTGTAATCCCAGTGCCCTGGGGGCAAAGGCAAAAGGATGAGAAGTTTAAGGCCAGCCTTGGCTACCTAGATGGACTCTGTCTCAAATCAGGGTGGGGTGAGCAAAAGCCTGTGGAAGAGATGCGTTTGATCTCTTGATTGGTTTCTTGATGTCTCTGTTTCTTTACACCAGTAGTTATTCATGATTGCTATGTTCTGCATGCTAGACTGACTTTTCAGAATTAGCTCTTAAGTGGGACAATCATATTCTGGGTTTTGTGAGTCTTAAAGTCGCCATTATGACTATGCTACTTTGCCAGTGGAGCGCCAGAGCAGCCAGAGGCAGTATTCACAAATGAATGGGTATGGTGTTGTATCAATAAAACCTCATAAACAAGCAGCCAGGAGGTGGTGGTGCACACCTTTAATCCCAGTGCTTGGAGGATAGAGGCAAGCAGATCTCTGAGTTCGAGGCCACCCTGGTCTACAAAGTGAGTCCCAGAACAGGAACAAACAAACAAACAAAAAAGAAGAAGCCTTAGGCTAGACTTTGACCAGCTGTGGCTAGAGCCTGGGTGCTGGAAGCCATATGCCCCAAAATTCAGGTTGTAGGACACTGAAAGGTGAACTCTTAGTGCACTCTCTTGACCACTGTTAGGAAATCGGGTTTGTCGTACAGCCACCGGCTCTCTGGCCATAGAGTAGGGACTGTGCCATGAGCTTATTTTCTTCTGGAAAAGAACTTTCTAAATAGGATTATTAAAAATATAGAGACAGTGTAGAGGAGGACAAGACAGGAAGTGGGGGGGGCAAGCTAAGGAGTTTATGTGGTGCCAGGCACCCAACAGTGGAATCAGAATAAGGAAGATATGGCCCTGAGTTGGACCTAAATGAAAGCCCTCACCCAGTTTGCCACCAAAGCCTTTATCTGCAGAGACTGGAGGCGCCCTTGGAGGATCATTGTTGGGACTGGAGGGTGTTTGTTCTCTCTGCACCCACTAATGAGAGTTTATTTGCATTGACATAGCCTGACATAGATTTTTCTCTCCCCAGCTTATAGGGTGAGCCTTTTTCTTGCAGTATTATCTGTGGGTGATCATGGCCCAACTGATCAAAGTCCCCTGCTCCTGAATCCTGCTGGGGTGAGCATATTCTGCCCTGGCCGCTGTCACAGGGGGCTCAATAAACCACTGCATTGTAACTCAGCAAGCCTTATTACTGGCCCAGAAACCAACTGACCATTGCGTTTAAAGAATGTCCGCTAAGCATTTAACTTTACAGCTTCCACCAAACACTCCAGGTAAATAGATACAGTAAGCAATAGAAATAGTAATTCTGCGCAGCCCTTACTCAGCAAGTTCTGGGAGGCACGGATATTCATTTTAAGTTGCTTGCAGGAACAGCTGAGATTGTCTTGAGAGGAGGAATTCAGGATTACTGGAGTTCCACCTTGCTCCAAAGAGGGGCTCCTCCTCCGAGTGCTCCGCTTTGACGCTGGTCGATCAGTTCACTGCACGTCTGCACATCTCCTTTGCTGCCTCTCACTGGCGTTTGCTCTGACTTTGTTTAAGGCCATTTTGTGGCCTTCAGTGGCAGCAGTGGAAAGGGGCTCCTGCTCCCTGTGCCCACAGCACTCTTCCCTTGATGTTTTTTCAAGTGATTACATAATTGAACAGAGTTCTGAAAAGGCCACCCAGGCCCTGGCTCCCAATTATCCTCATCATGAAGTCTTGGAAGCAATCTGAATTCCCATTAAAAAAAGAAAGAAAGAAAACTCCTCTTCTACCTTAAATAACCAATTAAATGCCTTACCCTCCAGCCAGTTCTGTAACTGCCCTGGGCCCAATTCTTGACTGAAAGGCCATTAGCCAGCTTGCTCCCTTGGTTGTCTCTAGGCCATTCCTCTGCACGGCTGACTAGATCCAGGGTCACAGAGTCTTCGCAGGCCACCACAAGCTTTCACCGTCCTCAGATATGGCCTTGGGGTGGGCAGGTTAGAAATTGATGAGAAAGGGGGACTCTGGGGTGGTACTTCGGTTGGTAAAGTGCTCAACATGAGGACCTGAATTTGGTCCCCAGAACCCATTTCTAAAAAACTGGAGGTTGTAGTGTACGCTTGCAGTCTCAGCGCTGGGGGGCAGACAGGGATTCCGGGGCTCATTCGCCAGCCGGCATAGCTGAGTAAAGCCCAGGCCAATGAAAAACCGTCTCAGAAATGCAAGATGGGCTGAGTTGAGGTACAGCCCCAGGTGTCCTCTAGACGCATACATGTGCATCTGCACATACATGCTCACACACACACTCAAGTGCACACACACATTTACACATGCATGAGCACACACCATATAAAAGAAAGAAATTTTAAAAGAATTCAAATTTAAAAAGAATTTAAGGGAAAGATACCCATTGGCAGTTTATGTGGAGTTCCTGGTTTTTGGGGAAGACCTGCCCCCATTTTTCCAGTGGTAGGCACACATGCGGGAGGGTAATACTGGAAACTTTTAACCACGAGAAATCCCATGGAGATAGCTGCCTGTCTGCCTTCAGTCCTGGGACTCCTTCTCTGTCTCTTTTCCCCTTCCTCCTCTGCCTGGCCCTCCATCTCGTTGTGAGGATGGTCTTAGAGCTCATTTTCCCAACTCTCAGGACCCCTTCAGCAGCCTCTGGAGCCATCTTGGTAGTGCACCCTCCCCACACTCCCCACCAACTTGCCTCTTTTGGGGGCCCAGATAGCTCTGGTTGCGGCCTAACGTTCTGCAGCCCCAGCATTCCCATCACCCCTCTCCCCTTTTGGTTAATTTTAGCAATTTGAGTTGCCATGGTAATGGTTCAGTGGAGTTTTCATGGCTCCCTTTTGATTCAGTCATTTGCTGGTCTGCCCTTTAGATTAAGCTTTTTCAAGCCGCATCTAAATTGGGACAGGACATGTGCTTCCAATAGGATCCAGAGGAGATGAGCCCTTAGGATGTTTGTTTTAAACAGGAAAGTCAGGGTGAGTGAGGGGTGCCCTTGGTTCACAGTGGCCAGGACAGTTCCTCAAGGCTAGTGGCCTTGAGGGAACTTGTGGCAGGGGTGCTAGAGATGTGCCTCCTCCAAGCCGCAGGCACTCCTAGATGCTGGCTCTTGTGAAGTCACTCGGCTCAATTAAAAGTAATAATAATAGTCTTAATGTTCATATCAACTCTGGTGGCTGCAGGCTTTGAAACCCAGTTTTACAGGCGAGTTTGGCCCTAAATCATCCATATAGTTCCTGGAAAACAGGACAGAATGGTAACCCTGTCCCCAAAACTCACACACCTGGACTAACCTCTAGGCACCCTGCCTCTGTTCAACTAAATACACCCGTCCGTACATCCGGTGCCCCACGCCTCACTGTCACTACGATCAAGGTGGGGAAGCTGAATGTTGGACAGCCCAGGCTGTGCTGGGAACTCTCTAGGCCATTTAGAGACAAGGGCTGGGTTTCGGGGGGAGGCAGGAGGACAGAGAGGGACAGTAACAGAGAGAATGAACGAACAGACCTTGTGCAGCCAGCCCAGGAAAGTAGCTTGCTCTGGACAGATGTGCAAGCAGATTGCTGTCTCTGAACAATCCGGGAAACCAAAGAGAATCCCAGAAAGAGTGGACCCAAGTCGGCAAGGGCACAATTAGTGACTGACAGCAGAACTCGCTTGTGCCTCTGCTTCCAATTAAGGAGCAAGTAGAAGGCAGACTTGCTCCCTTCACTGACTGTGAAGGACTACTCATGCCAGTGAGAGAGAGCCTCAGCCTCTCTGAACCACCGTACACACACACACACACACACACACACACACACACACACTGTTAGCATTCTCTACCCTCAGCTTGCCTCAGCACAGTGGACAGTGGCTGGACTCCCTTGCTATTCTCATCTGGGCAGTCTTCATTCGTTTCGCTCAGGATGAAATAAATGCTCTGAAGGAAGGGCCATCCTGAGTAGTGCCCGCCCCTCACCCCCTCCCCTCGCCAGGAAGATGGCATGAAATGCCAGGTCCAGAGAAAAAGGGGTCCCACAGAGGAGATGGAGCCCTGTGCTAGATGCTAATGGCCCCTCTTCTCACAGACCTTGTGTGTTCCTCCCTGTGTGGTACTGGCTTCCCCAGCCTGTGCAGCCAGCCTCCCCCTGCCTCAGTCCAGTGGAGGCACCAGCAGAGCGTTGGAGGGTAGAAACACCAATAGGTCAGATTGTGGTACTCAGTGATACATTGCCCACCAAGTACCCAACTTTTTAGATCTCTCAGATCCTAGGAGATTCTAAAAACCCTATCTTCAGCCTTTCAAGCCTAGACAACTTCCTGCGTTCTCTCTCTCTCTCTCTCTCTCTCTCTCTCTCTCTCTCTCTCTCTCCTTTTCTAATCAGGAAGGCTGTGGGAGCCAGCATTTGCAGTACATGTCTGAAGGGCCTTCAGTGCCCTGTTCTTGGCTAGCACAGCCAGCATGTGGGAAAGCCCTGGATCAGGGTAAGAAGCTGGGTTTCTACCCCTGAGAGGTGGGAAGTTTGAAAATGCTGGGGAGGCTGCAGGTCATCGTGCCAGTGTCGTAGCCCCAAGGAGAGGAAGCTGCTCTGCCTTCACACCTCAGGCATATGTGGGTGGTGCCAGGAAGGTGTGTCATTGCCCCCACCAAACATGTAGGAGGAATATTCTAGAAGAATGGAGCTGTGTTCTGATGTACTGATACCAACTCCTCTATAACCTGAGTTGATTCAACCATTGGATAGGTTTTCATTGTCTGATTTTTTTTCCCCTGATACAGAGGATTGAACCTAGATCCTCACACATGCTTGTTGAGTATTCTACCCCTGAACTGCCCTGGTCCTGGTTTCCCATGCTCCGAAACAACACTCTTGATAGACTTGTTCGGTGAAACCTATTTTTATACTGTTTGTTTTTCTTGTGTGTTGTCACGAGGACCTGGGCTCCAGTGTTAGCTCCATCACTTCTGGGCCATATGACCTGGGACATGTCTGACCTGTGACTCTGAATAAAGACTTTCTAAGGAGGATGTGCAAGGTGACCAAAGACGAGCCTACCAGGCCATCCTACTGCCACCGATGGAGGACTTCCGCCTCCCTCCCCCAGAAGTCGACTGAGGCATGAGGCACTGTGCAGGGATGAGCAGAATGCCCTCATGTTACATGCCAGAAGAGAGGGACAGTTGATACCGTGTATAACAATGAGTAGTGACAATGGGACCTGGGAATTTACCCATCTGTCCCCCAGAGAGCAACTATGAGGTTGAAAGTGGGTGCTTCACGGACTCTTAGTGTCCTGAAAACACCCCAGGAAAGCCGTGGGTTTGTAGCAACAGGATACAGATAGAGGCAACATTGAAGTCAGAATGACCACCGGGACAAGAGGATGCTGGGCCTGGACTCCTGCTTTGTATGAGCACCTGGGAAGCCTCTGGGGGTTTTGAGCTGAGGACTGAACTAAGCAGATGAATTTGTATCTTCTAAGGAGTATCCTGTAACAATTTGGAAAGGGGACTAGAGAGTGGGAGTTGGGGACAAGGTACAGGTGACATCGGCTGGGTTTGGTGGGAAGGCTCTAGCACCGAGACAGCAGAACTCATGATGTGAGATCCTGATTGGCCTTGGGTTCCCTGTCACACATCCTTGTCCTGTTGGCGCTGGGACCAGAACAAAATAAACAGCCTTGCCCTGCAGGACGCAAGGGCCATGGGTCATCTTGTTCATATCAGGAATCTCAAGAAGCGGTGAATTTGCTCATGGCTAATAAAACTCCCCTGGGAGCCCCGGGTGGAATGCTTCCGTCACCAGCCCATCCCCTGAATTATTCAGACACTTTTCTACACTCAGAGCTGCCAGTGTGCGCACTCAGCGTTTCCCTGGGTAATAAGGTTTTGTGGGCAGAAGTGGCTCTGATGAACTGATTACCGAGGGAGCTGCAAGCAGCTCGCCTATGCAGTGAACAGGAGCAACCTCAGGCTCCCTGAGAATTTAGACAGGATCAGCGCCTGCTGGTCGGTCCTGTGAAGTGTGGGAGGCTCTGGGTGTCGTCCAGCCCTTTCTATGGTGTCACCCATTTCTCTAAGGATCAGGTGCAGTTGTAGGATCCTATCAGTAACAATGACACTGAATGTCCAACTGCTGGGATCAGAAAGCTGGAACTTGCTGCTGCAGGAAAGGAACACGACTGAGACAGTCATGTATAAGCTTTGTCCTTCTAGATGGCAGTGGGAGCCACCGAACTTTCTCCAGGGGTCAGGGATGCCTCCTCAGGTTTGTTAAAAGACAGACTCCAGAATGATGGAAAAGCGGTCTTTTGGAAAATGATGTACTTTCTATCCTGTGTCCACATAGCAGCAAGGCTCATGAAATTTCCTCAGACCTGTGGGATCATCACCAGGAACACTTGCCTAGTAAAGGCTCTGAAAAGTTCTGTAATAATAGCTGTTAGTAACGGCAGGAGTGGCAAGTGCTTAATCTGCCAGGCACCTCTCCCCTATGTTTATACTCAAAAGGCAGAGCTGAGGAGCTATGACTCACACTGGGTAGTATATAAAGCATACAATGTTTACTATCTTGCCCTTGACAGAAAAGGTTCGCCACCCCGTCTACACCAGCATAAAATACGTCTTCATCTAGTGCAGCTTTGGTAGGTTGGTGCAGCCAACGTTAATGGTTAGCCTTAGTAATTAGCATGGCTCTTTATGATGAAAATATCAAGTGCAAGTTGGAAGCTCTGAGCACCAAGACAAATACCTGCCTCCGTCAAACAGATCAGATGGACCGAAGCTGGTCTGAAGTTGGTTTGCTACCCAGGTGCCAAGGTAACATGATAGGAAAGGACAGGCTTCCAGCCAGGGGTGGCGGTGACGGGGAAGCTGCCTGTCAGCATGGGTTGATGGACAGCACCTTGACCCTTATTTTGTTCCATAAACAGGCATTAACTAGCAGTACATCATCGATGTAAGTAGAGGCACTAAGGCTACAGCATCGCTTCTAGGTAAAAACCCAGCTGCGGGTTCCTTGGGTAGTGTATAGAAAACACAAACATTAAGAAGGATTGCTGCAGTGGCCTCACTAAATCCACAAAGGAAAGGAAAGGCACCGTAAAGGGAATGAGAAAGGAACCACAGCTTAGAAGAGCATTTGTAAAACACGGTAGGATAAACATGTGTTGCAGATCATCTAAAATACTCAATAGTAATGCGCCGAACAGTCCAGTTCTACTACATTTTATTTTTGGTACATGCGTATGTGTGATTGAATGTACGTGCCACCACCCAAATGCGGAGGTCAGAGGAAGTTTCCGGGAGCCGGGTCTCTCATAGTTGTGCCATGTGGGTTCCGGGGACTGAACGCTGGTCTGGTGGAGGCCCAGTGGCTCCTTTTCCTACTGGGCCATCTCGAGAAAGATAGAGAAGGAAGGCAAGGGAGGCTCCAGATCCTGACTGTGGGGCTGGCTTTGTTAGGTTTGCCACACTCATCCGCCTGTGCATGTTAAAGAGGAAAGTGTATTGTGCGTCACTCACACCTCAATAAACTTGATTTATTAAACGTTCAGTTCGAAGGAGTAAAAGGCAGGCACATCAGTGTTGTAATAGGAGCGGCGGGCTGCGTCCCCAGCACCCCGGCCACCAGCTCCTGGTTGCCTGGCTAGCTTATGCCCCAAAATAATTACACGGACACTGTATTCTTTTAAGCACTGCTTGGCCCATTTCTATCTAGCCTCTTCTAGGCTAATTCTCTCATATTAATTTAGCCCATTTCTAATCATCTGTGTAGCACTGCTAGGTGCGCTTACTGGGAAGATTCTAGCCTACGTCCATCCTGGATTGGAGCTTCATCGCGTGTCTCCGAGAGGAGCTATGGAGTCTCTGCTCCAGAGGGCAGAGCTGTTGAATCTGTCTGAGGAGTCTTACCTCACTTCCTCTTCCTCCCAGCATTCTGTTCTGTTTACTCCTCCCACCTATCTTTTAACCTATCAGGGCCAAACAGTTTCTTTATTGCTTAACCAATGAAATCAACAGATTGATATATGACACTCCCACATCACATCAGAGTTGATTTTTCAAAGGAATGATGAGGTGTCAATGTGAGGCATCCAAATATTCCGGAAACAGGAATTCAGGAGGTCAGACTTTGGTCTTAGGAGCCAGGTTTAGACACTATGTCCTTGATATGAGGTGTCCCAGGGAGGTGGGCAGTGAAGTGTGAGTCCTGAATCTCCTCACATCGGTAGGGAAATAAGGAAGGGAAGTGGTAGTCAGACACGCACCATTAGTCATGGAAAGCTGGAGGTAGCGGCAGTGTGTGGTTCTGAATATACCACACTGTGCAAATAATGCAGTGTAGACGAGAGAGCGAGCAGTGTAGACAAGAGCGAGCCGTGTGCAGTCATTCCCCCTCTCATCTCTGTCACCAGCATCGCCCCCTCCCACAGAAACCCCCATGACACCGTCTTCGTGGCTTACAGAGCTGGGTGGGACGTTCTTTGATTCAGCCCATTTTACACTATTCCGTTGTAATGAAAGGTCTGAAGCTTGGTAACTTTCTAAAAAGGCGGGTGGGAGTTTGTTTTACTTGAAGTTTCTAGAATCAAGGGTCCACATTTACTATGGGGGTTCAAGATGCCACACAGGGTGAGACCAAGTGAAGAGAAGAAAGAGAGAATGTTTAGTTATCTTTGTGTCAGGAGGGGTGTGGGTGTGGGCGTGTCCGTGCGTGTGGACGCCAGAAGATAATCCCAGGTGTCATTCTCAGGTGCTGTCTACCTCCCTGGTTTCCCTTTGATTTGAGGCAAAGCCTCTCACTGGACTGGGACTGGCCAAGGAGGCATGCCTAACTAGGAAGTGAGCTCCTCGGGTTCACTCGTCTCTGCTTCCACGGTGTTGGGATTACAAGTATGTGTCATGATTTCCAACTTTTATTTAATGTGGGTTCTGGGATTGAACACAGACCCTTGTGCTTAGAGGCAAGCAGCTTGCATGGCTGAGTAGGATTCCCCAGCCTGCTCCCTCTCCTTTAAAGTCCCATAAGTCCATCATGGGTTTTTTGCCCTGATAGCTTTACTTAATCCTGATCACCTCCTAAAGGCCCCACTTCTAGAGACATAGTTGGAACTTTCTACCCTCTTACTGCTGCAAAATAGGGGTGGAATCCCAGTTCATGAGAACTTGGGGTGACACACTTTAAAGCCGTATATAACTATAGCAGTTCTCTGATGAACTTTGTTTTTTTCTTTTACCAATCGATATGTGTTCTAAATACTTCCTTCCACAGTGGGATATGTGTAAATTTTAAAATATGAGTAGTAGTATACAGAAGCAGCATCATTTATTAAATCAAACTGATGGTACATTCACATTTTGTCTGCTATATTTACTATTACAAACAATGTCTTCATGAATACTGGTACTAAAATGTAATTTCTGGGATGGGGCCATAGCATGATGGTAAAATGCTTGCCTAGCATGCATAGCACTCTCGGTTTGAACCTCCGCCATGCAAAAGAAAAAATACTGCTTTTTTTACTGTGATGCTGTGTCAAAAACAATTATATTTTTAATATACATTCATCTCTCAATGTCTGTGATGGATTGACTCCATGGTCCCAAAATCCACAGCTGTTTGAGGCTCTTGCATGAAATGCTATAATGTTTGCATAGAACTTGCGTACATTCTCCTGTGTATTTTAAGTCATCTCTGGATTATTTATACCTGGTACAGTATGGGTACTATGTAACGAGTTCTTACACTGTGTTATTTAGAGAATAATGACCCCAAAATGTCTGCACATATTCGGTAGGGATGAATATATCAAATCCACTGTTTCTGAAATCTAGGGGTACAGAACAGATGTGGAGCCCCACGTGTAAATACAGAGAGCTAGTCTATGTTGCTAGTCTTCCCCACACCCCCATATATGTAGTCACTCACTCTCCGACTAGCCACACCTGAATAAACCCCATGTATGGATATACGTGTTTTCCTAAGACCCACCCACCAGAATATAAGCCCTAACTCAACCTTTGGCCAAGCCAACAGACAAAATGCCAGTTTCCTGGAGGAAATTTGATTTTCATTTGTAGGAATGAAACTTAGAGATGGAAAGGAACACTAGATCCCAGCTCCCAGCTGCTGTGGTCCCTGCAGCAGTCTGGATAGCACCTCGGAGTCAAAGGTGTCTCTCACAGGACGCTGGCCTTCTGCTAGGAAGCTGCCATTGCTAAGTGGTCAGATTGCCTTCTCGGGGCAGAACACCCACAAATGGTGCAAGGCACAGCTTTCCCTGCACCAGCCACTGTGGGGCACTGACTGCTTGGAGGGTCTAGAGCTCTCCAGGAGCAGCAGATGGCACAAAAGCAGACACAGGGAAGGAATTGAAGATGTTTGCCGGCAGAGCAGGAGGGCATTCGCTTGAGGGACAGCCAGAATAAATGGAAACTTCATTATCCGTGGATCACACACTTGGAATGCGGGTCCCAGGCAGCTCTGATGTTAGTGATTTGGCCAGCAGGCTCATTAGGCTCTTAAGAAAAGTGGGCCTAGTTAATGAATTAATGCAAGATGACATTTTACACACAGAGCCAAAACGAGCCCAGGCAGCTCTGAGTTACGTGGCATCATAACTCCTTGAGTGGATGTGATCGCTGCTCTCACTGCCAAAGTGGCAGGTCTGGAGGGGGACGGCTTTCTGAGGAAACAGGGAGATTTTTAGGATACAGGAGCCCTCCCTGTCTGCTCAGTAAAGAGCTCCCTCATACAGAGTTTCAGAATCTCTGAAGACAGTTACCTTCCATGTGCAAGCCTTCCCAACTCCGCTCCTCCCCACCCCCACCCGAGGTTCTCCACACTGCAGAGATGGCTGGTGAGGATGTCAGGAACGCACATACTGAGAAGTGGCACTAACTAGTTAGAGCTGATGGGCCTGGAGACGGGCAGCAAGGATGCTTGCACAGCCATGTGAATTCACTTAATGCTACTGAACTGTGCACTTAAAATGCTGTTTGTGGTATGCACATTTCACTGTGGCCACTTTAAAGTAGTAGTTCTTTTTAAAAGAACTAGCATTTCTGAGTGCAAACCCTTATCAGGCACTGGGCTTCTCACTCGCGTGTGCCTTGCATCTTCTGACGACTGTGGAAACACGTTACCTTTCTCAGTCCTCCTGTGATTTTATGAAAGTTAAATCATTTGCCTGGGTTCAGGCACTGGAAGTGATGGCTCCAGTATCCACCTCGCAGCTCTGTGCAGAAAATAGCCACAGAACATATTTTCATCCTGAATTCTGAAACACACACACATGCACGCACGCGCGTGCACGCGCGCGCACACACACATGCATGCATGCACGCACACGCGCACATCCCCAGCCTGCTTTTAATTACCTGAGCTAAGAACCGAGTGGCAGTTATTTGTCTCCAGAAGAGTCCAAAGCCTCTTTCCTCCCACAGCTATACAGATTGCACTTCCACCTTTTTATTGTTTTTATGGAGCTATACATTTTTCTCCGCTCCCCTCATATTTGCTTCTTTCTGTGCAGTTCAGATTGCAGGGTACATTAGAATGATGACTGCCCGAAACGGGGACTCTCCTAAGCTTGCAGCCAGGTTTGAGTATGGCTAGAGAGAAGAGTTAACAACAGGGAGAAAGGGCCCTAAGGGGTCTCATTGCAAAGATTTTTTTTTTAACTCAGGTAAGCAGAGATCATATGTTTTGCAGCATGCAGACTTTAAAAGGAGGACACTTGACTTCCAGGTTCCTTCTGTGACCCTGGACAGGCTAACCCACCTTCCTGAGTTAAAGTAGAAATTATCACAGCACCTACTGTTCACCATATAGTGTGAATAGATGGGTTGTTGTTGTTGAGTTCTATGCGTTCACCGAGTGTCCGCAACTGTAGTGATCACCAAAGCAAACACAGCTTGGGTTGAAGGAGAGAGTGGAAAACTTAGTTCCGCCTCTGCTGCTACTTCCCATCAACAAATGCTGGCCTTTCTGAGACTCACAGAAACCTCCTCCTGAGTCACAGATGGAGGAAGCACAGGGCTGTGGTCCCAAATTTACCCTCTGGGACTGAAACTAGAATATTCCCCCAACAGGCACAGCAGTGGGTGGTAGTTCTTTGACAAGGGGTCCCCAGGTTTCTCTTAGGGGCTGTTTTGGTTTCCTGTGTCTGCCTGGACTTCCTGGGGTTGTCCGCTGTGTCCTGCAGACTGGGAAGCAGGTCACCTAAAGCACTGAAGTGTGACTCATTAGCATACGTGGGAGGAAGATAAGGTATTGTTAGTCAGCAGAGATGGGGTGTGACCCAGACCCTCACCCTGAGACCTGAGGAAATGCCTGCCCGTTGTCTAGTGAGCCTTCTTGGGTGCTCATAGAGCAGGGTCAGGCGCTAGCTTAGGTCACATGGACTCCTCCCTCAACCTCAGTAATCTTCATCAGGGGAACCCGGCCTCACCAGGACACACTGTGCCCATCTTAAAAGTAGTGCTTAGTTGAGAGAGTGCTTGCCTAGCGCACATGAAGTCCTGGGTTCTATCCCCCATGCTGCAGAAGTGGGGAGTGGTGACCCAAACCTGAGATCCCAATATCAGGGGGGAGAAGCAGGATAATCAGAAATCCAAAGCCATTCTTAGCCATAGAGAGTCACAGGCCAGCCTGGAATATGTGAAATAAATAAATAAAAGCAAAACTCAAACCTTCAGTACCAGATACTGTGTGTATCAAACACTTGTGTGAATGGATCACCAACTGCTGTTCTAAACCTTTATTGCTGCTTGGGCCAAACTTCAGAAGCCCAGAGAACGTCCAGCCCATTTTGTTCCCGGTGCTTCCCGAAGGTTGAGGGACAGCTGGAACCGGTCTGGCTCCAGAGTCTGCCCCTGCATCTGTGACGATCAACTCAGGGCCTGGCACAGACATTTGGAGCCCAGATGTCCACACCTACCCTCTTCACGTGAGCTTTATCATCCATTTTCAATGAAGAATGGACTTCTGAACCCCAAGAACTCTCATTCGTGACCCCTGGGTATTCTATTTCCCACATCTGAGTTCTCAGCTACTTTCGTTGCTGTATTACTTATAGAACATAAAATTCACTCACATTAACTGTATAATTCACCGGTTTTTAGTTAACTTCCCAACGTGTGTCATCACCGTCCAGTTTGAGCACATTGTCCATGACCCAACAAGACCCCTCATGCCCACTTGACGTTGGTCCAGGCGCTGTCATGCTGGCCGTCTCTGTGAGCTGGCCTTTCAGATACGTCATATAAACCATCTACGGTCTGGAACATTGGGGGTGTAGCTTGTTTCTCTGCGTGTATCTGAAGTTTACACTCATGGGATGTATCAGGATTTGCACTTGGCTGGGTAAGAGTTCATCCACAGTTGATGAACATTTGGGGGGGCTCCGTTTCTGGGGGTTGTGAATAGCCCTCCTATGCTAATTGGCACGGCAGTTCTGGGGATGGTTTTCAAAGACTTAGGAAAGCCCCATTGTAATGTTCCCTCTTTCTCTTTCTTTTGGTGTTCCCAGAACCAGGCAGTGGGCAGGTGTTCGTGACGTCAGAGAACCAGCTCGTGTACTACCCCAGTATCACATACGCCATCATCGGCAGCTCCGTCATCTTTGTCCTGGTGGTGGCCCTGTTGGCCCTGGTCCTGCATCATCAGCGAAAGCGGAACAACCTCATGACTCTGCCTGTGCACCGGCTGCAGCATCCCGTTCTGCTCTCTCGGCTGGTGGTTCTGGACCACCCCCACCACTGTAACGTCACCTACAACGTCAATAATGGTGTCCAGTATGTGGCTAGCCAGGCCGAACAAAACGCCTCAGAAGTAGGCTCTCCACCCTCTTATTCAGAGGCCCTGCTGGACCAAAGGTGAGAGACTGACACGGGAGAGACACGTGTGCACACACCAGGCTACCCAAGGCTAGCCAAGAATTTGAGTTTGATAGCTTTAGGGAGTAATGGTGATTGACATTTCCCTACTCCCAGACTGTTCTATGCCCTCTATTCTTCTGGGCACTTCTTTGAGAGAGGTAACTGAGGCCCTGCAGTTGTAAGTCACTTATCTGAGGACCTCAGGGAGGCATCCCTGCTGCTCCTGGGTTAAGCCATAATATCACACTTTCAGGCCATTGGCCATCTCTGAGCCTTGTCTGCTACTCCAGAAAAGTATCATGGGAGGTCTGGTTCATTTGTTAATAACTCCCTCACCTTGCTTGACTTCATTTATGAGGTGAAGAGAGTGGTACAGGGCACCCCAAGCTTTACTGAGCAATGGAATGCTCAGCACAGATGACATTGTCCATGAACCCCCAAAATAGAAGGCCCAGATTGGCTCTGTAGTTACAGCAGAGGCCTAAATCATACCTGTTCAGCCTCCTTCTCCCTCTCTTTCATGGCTTCAATAACATCCTGTATACCCAAGTTCTGTGTGTGTGTGTGTGTGTTGGTGGGGGGGCTCGAGATTGGGATCAATGGCTCACACATGCTAAGCACATATTTTACCACTGTGTTCATTCACCCCCCCCCACACACACACCAGATAACCCTCTTGGAAGTTCTGCCCTGCAGCCAGCTGTCGGCGTCTGCTTAGATTATAACGTTCCATGTCCTGCCTTCAGGTCCTCTGCTCAGTGCTCCCTATTCCTCAGAGCCCAGGACTCACTAGGAGTCACATAAAACATCATATGGACGTGCCTCCGGAGTGGCTGGGCTCCTCCATGGACCTCTCTTGGTGGCAGCTCATTTTGCCGCCCCCTCAAATGCAGATAATAGATACTCCAGGGACTGGGATGGAGGCGGTGCTGCCTGGGGAGCACTACAGGACTCACTGACCTAATGAGCTTCCCACTCAGAACCTCTGCATTTGGGTCAACCGGAGCAGAGTAAGGATGAAACTGGTGAATCTGGAGATAGAATGGTGGGGTTCCAGTCCCTGCATTGCTACCTGATGAATTTGATCATGGCCTCTGATTCCTCACCAGGACAGTGGACATAAAAGTAATACCTACCTCTGGGGTCATTGTGAGCAGTAAAGGGACAGGGAGAGGTACACAGAGACGTGCCTGACTTACAGCAGTGGGCAGGTACAAACAAGGTACAGAGAAAGAGGCAGGGCACTGAGAGAGTGACTTTCCACCCAAGGCTACAGGAAGACTTAGACTTAGTAAGAAACCACATTCCCCTCCTTATCAAAGGCTCTGTCACGATTCCAGCCTTGGCTCTTGCAGTAAGTCATTTAGCCCAGAACACCCCAGGTGATCGGAGGGTGTTGTTTAGCAACCTCATTGCTGCCTACCTAGGGGCAGTGCCTGTCAGACAGGAACAGCCAGAGCACAGTGTTCAGTTATGTTTCAAACCACTGGTCTTCAGTCGCCTTTGCACTTGGCAGTAAAACCTTCTTCCCCTAACCATCTGCTCAGAAGTGGGCTGTTGTCAAAGCTGAATCTGTGTCATGTGCCTCCTCTTGACTCTAATGCCTTCTCTCCCGTCTGCTGCCCTTCTGCCGTCTCCATTGCAGACCTGCGTGGTATGACCTTCCTCCACCACCCTATTCCTCTGACACCGAGTCTCTGAACCAAGCTGACCTGCCTCCTTATCGCTCGCGGTCAGGAAGTGCCTACAGCGCCAGCTCCCAGGCGGCCAGCAGCCTCATGAGTGTGGAAGACAGCAGCCATAGCCCAGAGCAGCCAGGCCCTCCAGAGGGCACGGCGGAGCCCAGAGACTCTGTGCCCAACGAGGGCACTGAAGAAGTATAAAACTAAAGCGATTCCAAAGTCCATGTGGGTAGATCTGCTCCACCTTGTTGAATTCTAACAGCCCGTGCTCATGAGATGGATGCTCTTTGAGCTCCTTTTGAGGATGTCTCTAGTTGAAGTTTGGGGTACTGATATCACCATCTCCTCCTCCAGATTTCAGGGGTGTTCTTTGGGATGACCTGGCACTCCTCTGCCTTCTTAGTTGACATGATGCATTGTCATCTTCTCTGTGAGGTCACTGTTCTTCGGGGCCTGCAATAACAGCCTCATGCTTCAGATGACTGTGCTACTGTGGCTCCATCCAGGCGGCTTATGACTGGGCAGGCAGCAGGTTGAAGCTGTATGTAAAGAGTCTTAGGCAGGGTTCTGGGGCCACGTTGCTCGTTCAGGTCAGAAGACAGCAGACCAGGTGTCTTCTGGGCTGCCACTTTATAGCTGCATTTGGAGACATGGGTTGGAGGATTCTTCCAGAAGGCCACTCCAAAAAGTGTCCAGGTGAACATCAAACCCACCTTGTACTGTCCTATGCATTGTTCTTACTTCAGCAGAGGCCAAAGAAAAGATCTGACATGAGCAGCTACTTTTGGCTCTCAGCACCCTCGTTTGGTTTTGAGAGACTCAGAAACATCCTACCTGGCCTTAGAACTGCGAGCTTTCCCAAGCAACGCAGATCCTCAGGACCATCCTTGAACAAGTAGGGAACCCTGTCATTATTGGAAACCCTCAACTCCTAATGTGTAGGTGACCAGAGCCCAGGCCTGCCTTGACCTCGTGGTCCTTGTCCTGGCTTCTGGATTGTCCCCATCCAAGATGATCTGGCACAGCTAAGGATAAAGACCCAAATTAAGTTGGCCAAAATTGTGATCGAACCCTTTGCCCCAGAGAAACAGCGCCAGTGTGACGTGCTCATATGTGCAGCTTCATGGAGAGTAAAGCTCTCCTCGTCAGGCGCCTAAGTTCCAGAACACCTGGGCGTCTGTGCCCGTGTGCATGTGGACATGGGGACTTGGGGACACTCGTTCTAGCATGAGAGCCACATTCTGTGCCACCTATGGGGCCTCTCAAGTCACTGTCCTGCCCACCCACCCCAGGAACAGTGCACCATGTCAGGGTCAAACCCAGCCAAACATCCGGGCACTTTCTCCTCTAAGAGAAATGGGCAATGGATAACTTGGAGTCAAGATTTCCCGTTGGATTTTTGTGGTTTTTTTTTTTTTTAAGTCTCTTAGAAATGCATTTGAAACAGTGTGTTTGTTTTTTCCCTTCTAGTTAAGGGACTATTTATATGTGTGTAGGAAAGCTGTCTCTTTGTTTGATTTTGGCTTCATTTCTCTTTCAGTGAGGTCCAAAGAAAGATGCAAAAGGAAATGCTGCCTTTCCCCAGCCTTATCCCATAATGTCACCTCAGACTCACTCACATGCCCAGCACTTACACTGGGGCATCGTGGAGTCATTATTTATCGAGTTCTTGAAAAATGTAGAGAGACAGGTCCCCATACATTGTCTGTATGTTTCAACTGCCCTTCCTCTTTCCTGATGCCTAGCCAGCCCTAGTGCGTGGCACCATCACCCACCCACCCCCACCAGGCAATAATGGGTAAGCCATACTAACCAGGGACAAAACTGGAACCAGGAAGCGCCACCTCAGGTGGTGGCCACCCATTCAAAGCATTTTTCCGCAGCTGAAATTTTCAATCACCTATTCGATGCTAATTAAAACGGAGCCTGCAGGAAGCAGGGATGAAGTGGCCTTCGATGATGCTGTTCTGTTGACTTTCCTTTTCAAGTAAATCCAAACTAGGCTGCTGGAAAGCTAGCCACTTGGGGTTTTGTTTGTTTTTTTGTTTTGCTTAAAGAAGCCTAGTTGCTTCTGTCTTTCATTTTTAAAATAGTGATTGAGGGTGTGTGCGTGTGTGTGTGTGTGTGTGTGTGAGAGAGAGAGAGAGAGAGAGAGAGAGAGAGAGAGAGAGAGAGAGAGAGACCCAGTGAAGAAAGAACTTTGGTGGCAGAAGGAGCTTTTCTGGCTGTGCATCTCTTCCCAATGAGTCAGCGTTGCTCCCTCCTCCCTTTGATGGGTCCCTGCTTCTTTTTGGTGCTCTGAAAGTTGTCTGGAAGAAAGGATTCTAATTTTAATTAATTGTGCAGTGAGCTAATCTCATGAGCTTTCTGCTTCAAGGCATTTTAGGAAAAACAAATGGTTTTAGTAGATAAGGGAAGCCTGTTAATGGTTTTTTTTGTTTTGTTTTTTCCAAAAAACACAGGAACATTTTTACTATAGATTTGGTTTTTAATGGGTTTTTAAAAAAATAATAAATAGTAATAATAAATAAGGTAGCAAAGCTCTGGGACTTGATGTTTTCTCCCCACCCTTTTTCTCAAGATAAGTAAGTGGTTAGCAATATTTTTTAAATTCATTCCAGCCGGGATTTTTTTAAGTACTATATAGCCTAATTCTACACCAGCCAGGAAAATGGTCTCCACTGTGTCCTGTCCAGTGAGATCAGCGCTTTATTTCGACACTACAGTAGACTCACTGTGATTGGAAACTCTGCCTCACTTAACTGCCTCTTCCTTGGAATTGACAATGTTTTTGAAATGCAACTAAGTTGTTAATAAATAGTGTGTGATATTCAAAATTAATGTAAACTGGAAGGTTTTATGTGGTTGCTTTTTTTGGTTGTTTTTTAATTTTTATACTCTCAAATAAACTTGCAGTTTCATTCTTTCTGCTTTGCAAATGGTTCTTGACCCACTTTTCTGTTCCCCAACGGCATAAAAAGAAGATGGTCGTTTCTGGCTTAGCTTCCGCAATAAATGTACACCATAATAAAATGAGAAAGAAGAAGAACGTTTTGGTAAAACTTCAAAATGTGGAGGGTATTTGGGGTTCTACTGGTGTGGTTGGATGAGTGGAAGGAATTGTGCACTCCAGGTAGTGTGATGGCCCTGGGGAAGTGAGTGAGTCCTTCATTGCATCATTCGTTCCTCCAGGAACGGGCAAGTGGCTGCCATAACTGTTGGAGATTCTTGCCTCAGATTCAAATATTAAACACCTCATGCCATGCTTGTAATTCGCTTCAGACCACTAAGAGAGCATCTTCATGTCCCTTTAGATCTACTTTAGAGCCGCATGTTAACTGACACACAACAGGGGCAGTAGGAATCTAGATGCTCAGTAGGACCCACCACCCAAAGCCAAGAGAAGTGATTCCATCCTTGGCAGAATTGAAATCTACATGAAAATTTAAATTCAAATCTTTATACCATGATTCGGGTCATGTCTTATTCTCCTGCTTCTAAAAGATGGAACTGCCAGGCAAGGGTATCCCAAGAGCGCTGTGTCATATCCTACCCAGAATGCTCTAACACACAATGCCCCAAATGTTTGTTCATGTACTCAGTCTTCCATTTCTCATGGTGTCTTATAAATCCCATTTTTGTTGATCCCAAGATAAGGAAATAATTATAATACTTTAATCTAGAGCAGACATTGGCAACCTTTTTTTAAAGACTAGATAGTATGTTTGACTCTGACATAGATAATCCATCAATGAATGGGTACAGCTGTGCTCCATTAAAATTATATAAGAATAGGTAGCTGGATAGTTCTGACCTGTGGACTCCTAGCCAGTTTTGGTACTGTGGACCCCAGTGGGTTTGGAAATCTTAAGCTTGGGTACTGTAGGGCAGAAACAGTGTTTTTAGGGCACAAACAATGGTTTGTGGTATTAGAAGCCATGAAGAATTCATGAGGCAGAGTGTCCAAGGCCCTGATATAATTGAAATTGGCCTTACCAGTTCATTTTCCAGTGAATAAGGAAATAGAAGATTAATAGAGGCTTTTGTAATGAGATCTCAAAACAGTTGGGTTGAACAGAGAGAGCCTAGTTTTAAAAAAAATTGGTACCACTGGGAGTCCCTCAAGGTCATAGACTTAGACGATGTCTCTGTTCAAGAAAGAGCGTGTTTTTATGTGACCTAGGAAACATTGTTCACTTCCATTTAGCTCATGATCCACAGATAGTGTAAGTCTATCTATGCTAAGACTCGACTGGATGAAAAGCATTAGACTGGTGCAAAGGAGGTGCATTTAGTATTCCTGTTCCTAAGGAAAAAAAAAAGAACCATGTACCCACTGAGATGCAGAGAAAGGTTGGTGAGAAAATCTACTGACTCCTTTAAAGTCCTGTAACCCAGCAAGTTCATAAGACATAAATGTGAACTCCCAGTCATAAGTAATGAGCTCATGTAGAAGTGAATGTTGTCCATTACAAACAAGTCTTCAGGCCTGGATGGATGCAGCTGACGAACAGTTGTCTTAATAGTGTGTTTGTGGGCACCTCCCAAAGCCGTAATGTGTTGTCCACCAGAACTAGGTGCTATGACCCTATTGCTGAAGACACCGTATGTGTTGGATACAAGACACAGAGATCTCAGTCTAAACTGAGATGACAGCTCCCTCCCTGCATGCTTGTGCTTATGATACTAAAACGTGGGGAGAAAAGATATCAACAGTCGTTCCCAGCTACAGACTCTGTCCTATAATAACAATCTACCGACAAAGCTGGTTATGGGCTAACCAACCACTTCTCAATTAGACTAAGTCTGAGTACAAGGGGGAATATATGTCTCATACTGTAAACCCTATCTAAAGTATTTGGCTGTTGTCTTAGGCTTTTTCTGTTGCTTTGAAGAGACACCATGTCTACGGCAACTCTTATAAAGGAAAATATTTAATTGGGGTGGCTCACTTCCATTTCAGAGATTTAGTCCTTTATCATCATGGTAAGGCATGGCAGTGTGCAGGCAGACATGGTGCTGGAGAAGTGGCTGAGAGTCCTACATCTTGCAAATAACAGGAAGTGGTCTGAGACACTGGCAAGTATCTTGAGCATATATGAGACCTCAAAGCCCACCTCCACAGTGATAAACTTCCTCCAAAAAGGCCATACCTCCTAATAGTGCCACTCCCTTTGAGAGCCATTTTCTTTCAAACCACTGCAGCTGTGAAGGTCAAGGGGCCAGGAGGAAAATGTACTACTGGTGTTTTGCTGAGTGGACATTATATAGGCAAACCACCTTCTGAATATTTAAGTTTGTACTGAGAGACTAATGTAGCCCTCAGCCTGGGCCAGAGAAACTTCTTTTTGTACAGGGTAAATAGTACAGAGACTCACAATTGGTCTCTGAATGTTGAAAATAAATGTTTAGTGGGTGCTAAGCCCTAAATATGATCGATTTCACTCCCTTTGGGGGAGATCTTGCAAGAAGAGTTGGGAAGGTTTTCAGAACTGGCGGATGAGAAGGAACTGTGAAGCACTGTTTTCTGGGAATGATACAGCCTTTGTGATCATGAACATACAGAAAGTATGGGCATCTGCACAAACAAGACTGCACCCGAAAAAGAAATGACAAAAATGGCAGTTAGTAAGGAAGAAGAGAGTCCACGGGAATGAAAAGGGATAAGAGAGGATAATGAGAGGTGAACATGCGGGCAGTGGTGGCACACACCTTTAATTCCAGCACTTGGGAGGCAGAGGCTGTTACACAGAGAAACCCTGTCTCAAAAAAACAAGAGGGAAGGGAGAAGACTGGTGAATATGATTGCAAAATCAGAGTAATGTTACTTGTGTGGAAAATTATCAATTAAGAAAAAGTTTGTGGGCTGGGGAGATGGCTTATTGGTTAAGAGTACTGGCTGCTCTTCCAGAGGATCCAGATCCAATTCCCAGTACCCATATGGCAGCTCACAACTGCCTGTCAGCTCACAACTCCAGTTCCAGGGAATCTGACACCCTGATGCAGGCAAAACACCAATGCACATGATCTAAAAGTAAATAATTAAAAAAGAATTTGCTTCTGGGCCTGGGGAGATAAGTAAGTGGACAAAAACACTTGCTGTGCAAGCCTGAGGACCTGAGTGCAAATCCCCAGCACCTACATAAAAGCTAGGTGCATAGGTTAAGGCCCAGTGATCCCAACACTCCCACAAGGAGATGGGCGGCATCAACAGACTGGCTAGCCTAACATACCTGTGGAGAAAACTAGAAAGAGACCTGGTTCAAGGAAGACCAAAGGCAATGATTAAAACCCAAGGCTGTGGTCCTCTGACTTCCAGGTGTGTACCATGGCATATACCCACCTACATTCACACAATACAAATATATACATGCGCATTCAGTTTTCCTCCTCAAATTCCTCAGCCCCGTTTTGCTCAATATTGATTTCATGGAAATGAAGAAATATTTTTTCCCTAGAATTTATAGACACTCCTTCAGACTAACTCATAATCAGACATTCTTGATCATGTAGCTATTATTGTGGGTGGGACTTAATCCCATGATTGACAGCACCACCAAAATTCTATGGAGTAGGAAAGGGGTGATTCCTATATGAAAGGTTCTAGGAGACATCAGAACCTCGGTATATCTGTTGGAAAGCTTCCCTGAGGGAGGGTTCACAGCCAAGTAGCCCAGATTTCAATACACATAAGAAAATAACATAAGCAATAGAGCTACAGGCATTAAATGCTTTGCAATGTGCTGAGGCAACAGGAGTAAACACTGCAGGAAAGTCAACAAGCCTTTCTCCAAACCCAGAGGCAAGGAAAATAATTAAGATGATATATTTGAAGCCAGTCTCGTGCGTGCTTTCACGAGATAGTCATCTGGGGCTGGTCACACAGCAGTGAGTATCTGTAGGAGGAAATCTACCCTATAAATAGGAAGAAGTAGCTTCCAAACTCAGACCTGTCCTCAGCTCTGAAACTGCTGAAATGAGATAATTATCCCACCATGAGATTCCCCCACCCTGCCCTGCAGTTTGTTTTTTTTAAAGACTGATGGATCAAAAATATGTTCCCATTTTCTATTTTTTCTTATTTTCTTTCTTTCTTTTCTTTTTTTTTTTTTTTTGGTTTTTCAAGACAGGTTTGCTCTGTAACTTTTTGGAGTCTGCCCCTGGGACTCTCTCTGTAGACCAGGCTGGCTTCGAACTCACAGAATCAACCTGCTTCTGCCTCCAGAGTGCTGGGCTTAAAGGTGTGCTCCACCACCAAAACCCCAAGACTCACATATGCATGGTGTTAATTATGGACTTCCTGTGGTTGTTTATCTATGCCAGAGAGCAAGGGTGCGTCAACACCTAGGATGCCACCCTTGGGAATTCTGGGACAGTTTTTGCCCCTGGAGCTGTGATGTGGGAGCGTCCTCTGTCTATTTGTTACTTTCATTGGTTAATAAAGAAACTGCCGGGCGGTGGTGGCGCACGCCTTTAATCCCAGCACTCGGGAGGCAGAGGCAGGCGGATCTCTGTGAGTGCGAGACCAGCCTGGTCTACAAGAGCTAGTTCCAGGACAGGCTCCAAAACCACAGAGAAACCCTGTCTCGAAAAACCAAAAAAAAAAAAAAAGAAACTGCCTTGGCCCTTTGATAAGGCAGCAGCTTACAAAGGTGGAGTAGACAGAACAGAATGCTGGGAGAAAGAAGCAGATTCAGGCAGTCACCATGATTCTCCAATCCTAGACGGACGTAGGCTAGAATCTTTCCCGGTAAGCCACCACCTTGTGGTGCTACACAGATTATTAGAAATGGGTTAAGCAAGATATGAGAGTTAGCCAAGAAGAGGCTAAATATAATGGGCCAGGCAGTGTTTAAAAGAATACAATTTGTGTGTTGTTATTTCTGGTGTAAAGCTAACCATGCGGGAGCCGGGCAGGATGAAAAGCAGGCCTGCTTGCCACATCACTACAGAGCTGAGGGGTAAATTACCATTAGATGTAGAGTTTAAAGACCTGACCATGCAGGACAAAGGTGTGGTGTTGGAGGAAGCATGTTCCTTTAAGTGTGACTGATGTCTCCATCGGTCTGGGTTTGCTATTTGAACAAGGATGATTCTCTTTGATGTTGCAGAACCACTTCGTAGTTGACTTTTTCTTTTGCTCCCATTCACTCTGCAAAGTCATCCCAATGGGCTAGCATAGGGAACTGCACAGGAAGAAACACGCCAGGCAGTGTGTTTGGAGGGACCCAGAAGCAGCGCATACACCGCTCACATTCCCCTGCCTAGCCCTCCCTCCAGCGCCATAACCACACCTCTCTGCCATGCAGACCAGCTGTGTGACCACAAAGAACCAGAAGAGGAGTGGGGTGCTAGTCACCTCACGTGGTTGGATTCTTCTTCTCCTATGGAGACTACATTTACCCTGTGTCCCATGAAAAGAGCCTGCCATTCATTGTAGTTCAGAAATGATGATCAAGTGAGAATTCCAGGTGTGGTTCCTCTGGACAGAATATTTCTCACCCCACACTGCTCTTGTCATCTCGTCTGGATTATCTCCTTTATGCTATTTTCAAAACCATTGAGTAATATTCACCTCACTTGGGTAGAACAGGATGGCAATCAGAATGGTGTTCCACAGGACCTGAAGCTAGATGGCTGCCTGCAACCCATCCACCCCATCTTCTAGTCTCCCCTTACTCTGCTCCAACTGTCTTGGTCACCTTGCCAACTCTTGGACCCACCAGGCATGTTCCCAGTTCAGGGTCTTGGTTTTTGCTATGTCTTCTGCTTGAGGACCCTTGTTTGGATTTCTAAAATATCCTTCCTCAATTGGAGCCACGTCCACTGGGAATATTGACGTTAATGTCTTTGGGACTCCAGCTACGGATACTTTGAGATCCTGGAAACGCAGGTTTCACTCTTGACAAAATATAATTACTACTCAAGTGTTTGGGAGTGAGTCATAGGTCCAAGTAATACACAGGAACTTGGGGGGGGGTGCTAGAAGTTTTGTTCAACGTGATCTGTGCTCAGGTAAATCAACTCAAGAAATACCTTGGAATTAGGTATAGTATAGTTCAAGTGTGAGGAACCAATGCCAGGGATCCAAATGACTCCTGAACATATGCCTGCTGACCCTGATGCAGTGTGGCTCTTCATGCAGTGTGGCTCTTCATGCAGTGTGGCCCTTTATGCAGTGTGGCCCTTCATGCAGCATGCCTCTTCATGCAGCATGCCTCTTCATGCAGTATGGCTCTTCATGCAGTGTGGCTCTTCATGCAGTGTGGACCTACATGCAGTATGGCCCTTCATGCAGTGTGGCTCTTTGTGTAGTGTGGCTCTCCATGCAGTGTGGCTCTTCATGCAGGGTGACCGAGCATGCAGCGTGGCTCTTCTGCAAGGGAACTTGAGATGGCTACAATCTTATAACTGTGTGGTGTACTAGCCTGTAAGTTACTAAGAGCATGCAAATGTGCCCTCATGACTGGAGGGAATAGGACCACAGATTTTTCTTACTAGTGAGTGATCTTTCCAGTTCAGGCCCCTTGCTCAAACAAGGATAAAGAGGAGATTCGTGCTGGCCTCCTTGTGAGTACAACATAAACTGCTTTCACAAGTTTTTGCTCTAGTTGGAATCAATCACCAGAAAATGGCTGAATGTAAATGTCTTGACCCCACTTGCTGGCTTGGCTTAGATTAATAAGTGGCTCTTTCATGAAAGCAGTGTTTGCACTTGCCTGCTGTGTCCTCTGAGATCAGTTAGAGCCACAGCGGACTTTACAGGAATAAGGGATTTAATGTGTAAATTGGGGCTTACGGTGACATGGGAAGAGCTGATGAGATAATGGCTGGGAAGTTCCAGCTAGAGGAACCAGACACCATACGCAAGTTCCGAGTCTGGGACTCAGAAAGAAAGCAGCGGGCAAAGATGGCCAGAAGCCACTTCATAAAGACTCCAAAGGAGGTGCTGCTCCAAGGGAGCCCACGGTGAGGTCTATAAAGTCACTGTATCTAACCACATGGGACTAGGGAAAGACGAGGAGGAAGGCTTAGAGGGAGGGGAGCGATGGAGGAGACAGGGAGAGGGAGGGAGAAAGAGAAACTGAGTATATAATAGTATAAAATACTATAAAAGTTTATATGCTATTATATAAACTCAGTGTGTGATAGTGCTGAGCTCTTTTGCTTTTTAAAGTTGCATGGGTTCCTTTTACTGGCACGCTTGTCCCTGTGACCACAACCAGAGGAAGGAGTGGGCAGTAGGAAGTGTGACCCACAATGCCAGCAACAGTTGTCTCCATCACACCTGAGGGACCTTGATCTTAATCACACAGTGGTTTTCAGAACAGGTACGCACCTTCCAGGGCAAAGATTCATATTTTGCAGGAAATTAAAGTCAAGGCAGTCAGGAGGTGTTAGGCTGTTAATTTTTATGTACCTAATGAGGAAAGGAAGTCTCACTTCTGACCTTTAATGTGTCTCTTTATAGCTTACACCCGAGTGCATGGTTTGCAAACCAGGAGAGATTCCTTTGAAAAGTATGGTGTCATCTCTTGTAAATTATTTGGACAATTGGTATGGGCATGATTCATGTCAAGAACTAGAAAGACATAACTTTGGAGATGAATTTACTGGTGATTAGGTTTGCCCCTGAACACAATGTTCTTCTGCCCAGAGAGATGTTCATAAAAGGGTAGCTGTGAGAGTAGGTGACTGAGCGATTCATCAGGATAGGAGTGGGTGGCTGTCTCCTCCCCCTCATGGGCATGACCAGTAGATAGGCCATAGGTCAGAGTTAGAAACCACATTGGAAAGTGAAAGGGTGCCGAGTTCCTCCTGGCAGCCCTTTCTGCTGACTGACATCTTGTCAAGCAAATTGACTATGTTAGTGCCAATCAAGTAAGAAAAACAGGCAGAGCTGGACGGTGGTGGTGCACGCCTTTAATTCCAGCACTTGGCACAGGCAGATGGATCTCTGTGAGTTCAAGGCCAGCCTGGTCTACAAAGTGAGTTCCAGGAGACCCAGAAATGTTACATAGAGAAACCCTGTCTTGAAAAACAAAACATGGCAGCCCAGAACAGACTACTAATCAACTGCTTACATCGAGCTCAGGGATGTCTTGGTTTCTGGGAGAATTAGCCTTGAAAATGTGAGTCATCAGTCCGTCCATGTCCCCTACCCTAGCCCCATCTTCCTCTCAAGTCCTCTTTCTCTGTTCCCCTTCGCTCTCTCTTCTCCAACCCTCCCCATGTTTGGTGATGAGTTTCTTTTTTTAAAAATATTTATTTGTTTATTAAGTACACAATATTCTGTCTGTGTATATGCCTGCAGGTCAGAAGAGGGCACCAGACCCCATTACAGATGGTTGTGAGCCACCATGTGGTTGCTGGGAATTGAACTCAGGACCTCAGGACCTTTGGAAGAGCAGGCAGTGCTCTTAACCTCTGAGTCATCTCTCCAGCCCCCTGGTGATGAGTTTCTAAGACAAGATAATTCGTGCTCTTTGGAACAAGCAAATGTGTTGGGGAATATTATTTTCCAGTGTGTAACTTTTGTTTTATGCTGCATATGTTTAACTCTGTGAAGCTGTGATTCTTTGCCTGTCTAAAACACTTGATGGTCCTAACAAAGCAATGAACGGCCAATAGCGAGGCAGGAACAAGGATAGGTGGGACTAGCAGGCAGAGAGGACGAATAGAAGGAGAACCGAGCAAGAGAACAGGAGAGGAGGACATCAAGGGTCAGCCACCCAGCCAGTCACAGAGTAAGAAGGAAAGAAAGGTATACAGAAACAGAGAAAGATAAGAGCCCAGAGGCAAAAGGTAGGTGGAATAATTTAAGTTAAGAAAAGCTGGCAAGAAAGAAACCACGCTAAGACCAGCAGGCATTCATAAGTAATAATAAGCCTCCGTGTGACTTATTTGGGAGCTAGGTGGTGGGCCCCCAAAAAAGCAAAGAGTAAAACATCACGCTACAAGTGTCCAAAGTAGCTAGGTATCCTCAGAGTTTAACCTGTAGACCAACTTTTGTCCACTAAAAGATGGGAATGTTGAGAATTAAAGAGCTATATATATTGAGAGAGCTCTGGTCTGGTTGTTTTAAAATGTTAGGTTTTTGTTCGTTTTGTTTATTGGGGGAGGGGTTATCAGCTATTATGAAAGAAACATATACTCTGGAGACTAGTAATCGCTTAACACCTATTAAACCCGAGGTCTTAGTTCCATCCCTGATCTAGTAGGATTGGGTAATTTTCCATTTGTCTGCTTTATTTTAATGAAAACACTGTTAGCAAGATTCATCCATATAGTGAACCTCAGAACTGCCTTCCCACCGTATAGAAATACCACATGTTCGTCCTATTGACCTATTCGTGGCCATTTGGGTTGTTTCCCCCTCCTCGCTATTATGACTTATGTTGCTATGAACATGCATGTAAAAATAACAGCTCATGTTCCTGCCTTTATTTGGGGTTTATGTCTAGGAACGGAGTTGGCTCGGTATGTTTTGAACATCCTGTCCAGCTCTGGAGAGTTCTGTTTTGGAGTCTTGCCTCCTCAAGGACAGGATCCATACATCTTTCTCAGACTCCTAGGGAACTGGGGCCCAAATGCTGCTATCAGGTCCTGCTCTTGGAGACTTGAATTGAGAGAGAACAGTTTATGATGGGTGACGGGGCTCTATGGGTTGAGGGCACTTGCTGCCAAGCCTGCTGTCCTGTATGAGTCCTTTGGACTCATGTGGTGGAAGTAAAGAACCCCTCCAGGTTGTCCTCTGATCTCCCCCTGCATGCTGCAATGCACATATGCGCAAGTGCACACCCATTTTTAAGTTGATCGTTGTGGATGTTTTTAAAAGGAAAGAGAAATGTGGTCGACCCTGCATTGTGTAGAATGGGTGTTGGAGGTGATGGGCTTCTTGGGCTGGAGACCACAGCAGAAACAGGCAGGTTCTCCCGCTTTGCCCACTTGGCTTGTCCATATGCTGTTTTCTTAATTAGTTCACAAGGTAGGAAGTTTGCACATACTAGGCTAGGTTGATCTTTTCCCAGCCCCTCCTGCCCCCATCTCCTTGCTCCCCATCCCCACTTAAACCCCTTTACACCAGTCCTTCACGCTCTTTGATTTGCATATGTGTGCCAGCTTGTGTGGGATTTGTGAATGTGAGGGTAGGTGCCTTCAGAGGCCAGAAGGTGCCTGATCCGGATGAGCTGGAGCTCCAAGCAGCAGTGGGCCACTTGATGTAGGTGCTGGGAACTGAACCAGGGTCCTCTGTGAAGGCAGTTCACACTCTTAATCACACGACAAGTTCTATGCTCTCCCGGTCCCTCTCCTGTAAGGTCTCCTCTTTCTCCTTTCACGGGTCCCTTCCTAGTTTCCTGGCCTCTACACATGCTTACTTCTATGTGATATAAATATATAAAAGTTAGAAGGTTGGGGTTGACTGATGGCTCCGTGGTTAATACCATATGCTGCTCTTGCAGAGGGCCCCAGTTCAGTTCTGAGCTCCCTGTTAGGAAGCTCACAACAGCCTGTAATTCTAGCCCCCGGGTATCTAACACCATCTTCTGGATGCCAGGCATGTGTGCATACAGATACACATACAAATTTTTAAAGTTTAAATTAAAAGCAAGTTTGAAGTAAGGATCCACATGGGAAGAAGCTGTCTTGGGTTCTGTCTTATTTAAAGGCTTTGTACAAATCCCTCCTGGACCTCCCTCTCTGTATGGTTTCCTGATGACAGCATCAGGCCTGGTTGGAAGTGCCTCTGGCTCCTGCTCAGAACTGGATGCTTCTTCCTCATGGGTTATTAGTTGATTTCTTGCCCTCAGAATCAATCTATTCCCAAGGCCCTGATGTTTTCTTTATGAACTTCAGGAGAGCTATCAGATTAGGGAGCTATCAGATTGGGTCCTGGGCCAACTGTTCAGAAACTTCCTTCTGAGTTATCCATACCTAGGACTCCAGTCCTGTCCCTTTTGTGTCCCTAGCTCACCTTGGGTGCTATTTTGACATCCCTTGCTTCTCATCTGAATCCAGAGCTTATTTGGGATGGATTAATCTCTGGGAGTAAACAGCTATAAATCAAGGATAGTGTTGGAGCTTATGGTTCATTAGAGAAGGGCCATCAGGGTGGGCTCCCTTCTCACTGATTGGCGGGGTAGAACTGAGAAGGGACTGAGCCAAGGGACGGCCACTTGTGAGGTGAACCATTCCGACTTTACCACTCTCACCATCAAATTGCTTCCTAATGCTAGTGATTTGTGATGGGCTGGCATCCTCACTGTGGTATCAAGAAATGATTAATTGTTGTAGAAAGCAGGTGCCTAGCAGCAGTCTGGAAACCGCTGGCATATGGGTCTGCTGAGAAGGGCCTGGGTCACGTGTGCAAAGCATTAGCAAGTGGACTGGTACTCTACTTCTTCCCAGAAGCCTCTCCCAAGCTAATGGACGCTGATGGAATAACACTGATGGTCAACACGAGATCCCCGTGGCCCTCACAAGCACTTATCCTGACTCATTTGTCATTTCAGGGTGTATTAAATACACACTGCCACACATAATACCCAAAGATAGACAGCACAGGCCAGTCCTGACCTCTGCGAATCCTAGCACTTTCCTCATGTCTGAGTCTCTCCTCTTTCCCTCAGCAAGTCCGTCTGTGAAATGGAAGAACAGCTGGCCAGCAGCCAGCAGCACTGAAGAGTCCCCATCTAGCCTAGGTCCCAGGAGATGTGTGGGGCTGGCGGCTCAGCAGCAGAATTCTGTATCTGAAAGAGGAGATAGAGGGCTCTGCAGAGAGTCTCTCAATCGGCCTTCTATCTTGAATAAATTGCATGTTGGAATTTAATTTGGAATCCCTGCTGTTTCCTTGATGAACGCAAACCACACTGCAATTACAGTGATGAAGCAGGCTGCCGGTGCGCCTGACAAGGGCGATCTGTCTGAGCGGGAGGGAGGGAAGGGTTGGCAGGTGGCTGCCTGGCCCCTGCTGGCCATGGTCTTGTGTCTCTCCCCATAGAGAAAGCCCCACGGGACAAAGGTTGTATTCTCTACCCACTGAAGGCGCTGCATGGAGAAGCTGGCTTCAGATGGCAGCCTTTCGCAGCTTCCTAGATGAGGCCGGCTCAGCCCATGGCTGCAGTCTCACAGTTCTACCTTTATCCATCTCAGTATAGAGGGAAATGATTTATTGATCACCATTCGCCAAGTGCTGGGCTAACTCTCTGAAGGCATCATCTCATTGAATCTGCCCAGAAACCTCCTGATAAAAGAACTCTTATCATCTGCACTTTACACGAGAAAACCCATGCCTCAGAGAGGCTAAGTAATCTGCATACAAAGTCATATGCACATTGTAGTATGGTAGATAGGCTCTGAGCCCAGCAAGTTCATGGTCCTTTTACCCAGCTTCCTCTTAATATTCACCTACTTCTGGGACTGGAGAAATGGCTCAGTAGTTAAGAGGACTGCCTTTTCTGAGGGATACAAGTAGGAGAGTCAGCCGTTCTCAACCACGTGAGTGGCTGTCGGGAGCATGTCCTGATGCTTGACTTTGGAAGGAAGTGACCACTAGTCAACACAGCCAGGTGCTTGCTGTCAACATCCTGCTCCAGCTCCTCCACCTGAGACTGGAGAGGATAGGATGATTAGCATGACGCGTCTGCAGACAGAAGTAGAAGGGAGACTCATCTGAGCCACAGCCTGTTCTACATACTGTCAGAGCTAATTTTAAAATCTTATTTGTATGTGTATACGTATGTGTGCGCACCTTAGTGTGCATGTGGCAGGCAGAAGACAACGTGCAGATGTCTCTCCTTCCACTGTGTAGTTTCTGGGGGATCCAACTCAGGCTGTCAGACGTGACAAGTCTTTACTCACTGAGCCATCTTTCAGACTCAGATGGTGAGGGACAATGGTTTTACTCTGTAAACATTTGTTTCTTGTACTTGTTTAATAAAATGCTGATTGGCTGGTATCCAGGCAGGAAATAGAGGCAGGGCAATGAGAACAGGAGAATTCTGGGAAGACGGTTTTGCAGTCTGCAGTCATGACCCATCCACAGAAGAAGCAAGATGTGATTGCCTCGCCAAATAAGGAACCGAGCCACATGGCTAACATAGACAAAAATAATGGGCTAATATAAGTTATAAGACTTAATAAGAAGTCTGAGCTACTAGGCCAATCAGTTTATAACTAATATAAACCTCTGTGTGATTTCTTTGGGACTTAACGACTGCAGGAACCAGGTAGGACAGAAACCTCAGTCAACAGCCAAAACTTATTTTTGAATCCCCCTTTCCTCAGCTGTTGGCGGAGGTTTCTGTCCTACCCAGTACCACAGCCATTCAGTCCCCAAAAAAATACATAGAGGTCTGCATTAATCATAAACTGGTTGGTCTAGTAGCTCAGGCTTCTTATTAACTCTTACATCCTACATCTTAACCTACAATTCTTGTCTGTGTTAGCCATGTAGCTTGGTACCTTTCATCAGCTAGGCATTCTCATCTGTTGCCTTTATGTCTGGGTGATGACTGAAGACTGACTCTTTCCTTTTCCCAGAATTCTGTTCTTGTCACCCCACCTCTACTTCCTGCCTATACTCCTGCCTGTCTACTGGCCAATCAGCATTTTATTAAACAAGTACAAGAAAGAGATTTTTTCAGGATAAAACCATTGTCCCACAGCACTTACCCCACTGTTTTTTGTAAAGATTTGTTTCTTATACTTGTTTAATAAAATGCTAATTGGCCAGTAGCCAGGCAGGAAGTATAGGTGGGGCAATCAGGCAGGAAGTAGAGGCAGGGTAACTAGAATAGGAGAATTTTGGGAAGAGGAAAGGGTCAGTCTACAGTTGTCACCCAGACACAGAGGAAGCAAGATGTGACTGTCTTACCAAAAAAGGTGCCAAGCCATGTAGCTAACACAGACAAGAATTATGGGCTAATATAAGTTATAAGAGTTGATAAAAAGCCTGAGCTAATAGGCCAATCAGTTTATAATTACTGTAGACCTCTGTGTGTTTCTTTGGGACTAAACAGCTGTGGGATCAGGTGGGACAGAAATTTATGTCAACAGAAACCTCTGGCAGCACTCACCTTTTGCGTCAATATATTATGGACAGACCAGAATTCAGGAAAGGAGAAAAGGTTTCAAATCTAATCCTGCTAATAATATAACTAGTAGGTATCTTTGCTGCCTGGCTGGTGTTATAACATCAGACTATGCTAGAAACTACCCCATGGAACCCAAGTGAAGGATGCTTGCTGGTGAGTTCCTAGCACACTGGTCTGGGAACTCCAACTACAGGCCTTTGGAGAGGAATCATGGAAAGAACCAGAAAGCTTGCAGAGCCCAAAGCTAGCATGACTGAAGCCATTTGGCCACAATGCCCATGTGCAGGAGATGGGCCCAGAGAGGAGTGATGTGGGATTCCCCTCTGTATGCTCTGAATATGTCTTATTACCATTGGTTAATAAAGAAGCTTCTTTGGGCCTATGGCAGGGCAGAATAGAGCAAGGCAGGAATTCCAAGCAGAGATAGAGGAGAAAAGAAGGTGGAGTCAGAGAGATGCCATGTAGCTGCCAAATGAGACAGACACCCCGGAACCTTACCTGTAAACCACGAGACTTGTGGTAAAATATAAAATAATAGAAGTGGGTTAAATTAAGAGTTATTTAATAAGAAGCCTAAGCTACTGGCCAAGTATTGTTGTAATTAATATAGTTTCTGTATAATTATTTTGGGTCTGAATGGTGGGAAATGAACAAGCAATCTCCTACAACAAAATGGCACCAATGTGAGGCAAGTATGTCCACATAAAACCTGAGAGAACTTGGGGAAAACATCTAGACACAAAAGAACAGAGTTTAGCATAGCTTCTTGGTAGCCGTATTTTTTTCAAATGGACTCTGTTTGTTGGTAGCGAACAGGGGCACCACGGCTCCTTTAAGAGAGGTCTTCCTGACTCAGCATTGGCAGCAAAGACTACACAGCTTCTTTAGGGGAGGGCTTCCTGTTTTGTATTAGATATACCAAGAGCTCTGGCTCTTTCAGGAGGCCAAGCACTTAAATAGGGTCTATGAGCAGCGTGTTACAAAATGCTTAATGGTGACATAGACCCACTATGGCCCTGGAGCTGGAGCACTGTGCATGGCTCTCAGAAGCAGTAAACATGTGTCCACCATGTTGTACTGGGCAGTGCCAACAGGGCTATGGAGTTGACCCTAGCCGTGCCCGCTTAGCATTTATAAAAAAGTGCTCACAGTCATAAAATAATTACAGATATGCATACAATAAAGACAAATTCAATGCCGGGCAGTGGTGGTGCACACCTTTAATCCCAGCACTCGGGAGGCAGAGGCAGGCGGATCTCTGTGAGTTCGAGGCCAGCCTGGTCTACAAGAGCTAGTTCCAGGACCGGAACCAAAAACGCTACAGAGAAACCCTGTCTCGAAAATTCAAAAAAAAAATAAATAAAAATAAAAAAAAAAGACAAATTCAGATGGAAAAGATCTCTAAATGGATCACAGTGTTGCATAAATGTATGTAGGCTTGAGAGATAACGAAGGAAAAGCATACAGACAGTTATAAAAGAGTACAGTCATGCCGGGCGGTGGTGGCGCACGCCTTTAATCCCAGCACTCGGGAGGCAGAGGCAGGCGGATCTCTGTGAGTTCGAGGCCAGCCTGGTCTACAAAGGGAGTTCCAGGACAGGCTCCAAAAGCTACAGAGAAACCCTGTCTCGAAAAACCAAAAAAAAAAAAAAAAAAGAGTACAGTCATAAATTAAAGGAGTGAAGAAAAATAAGTCACATAAAGATGAAATATACAAAGAGTCTGGATTATGTATATTTTTGTGTTTTCCTTTAATTTTTTGACAACAGAGAGATATTTGATTGGGGGGGCTGTGAAGCTAAACCAAGATATATATTTTAAAGGTATCTTGACTTCAAAATTTGGGTCTAAGAATATGTTGCTTTGGAAAAGAGGTTCTGTTTTTGTTTCCACGGAGGATGAGAACCTGTGAATTCCTTCTAGACTGATGTAATTTAATGGACCAAGATCCCCCAAAAGATCTCCATAAACCCCCCAAAATACTTTGCCCAATAAAAAGCAGAAAGCAGTTTGATGAGAACTATGCCCAAATTCCCAATTATTGTTTATAAATGTTTGTTTTCATTTAAAGGGGGTTATGATATAGAGATAACTACTCTACATTGGTATGGATCTTGGTCTATTGACACAAATTTAAGGACAATTTTGTTATATGTATATTTCTGCTCTTAATTAAGGTATTATGTTTGTGCAGCTCATTTAAAAATGTAATATATAATTTTAAAATACAAGTTAATAGATAGTCATCTATAATAAGCAAGCTTGTAGTCATGTTAGTTAGGTTTTCTAACTGTACAAAGATTTATTTCAGATGGATAGGTATTCTTCAAACCTAACAGAATATGACATTTAAAATGTTTTAAGATCTTAAGATTTTTCATGACAATGAGACTAATCTGCTCCTGGCAGCATCAATCTACTTCAAGAGGATGATGGGCATCAAAGAGGCTCCTTATGGAGTTTGTTAGTCATTTGGGCAAGAAACTGCTCTTGCCTGGACTGCTTGATGTTATGCTGTATGAACTGGATATGCAGGATCCACAGAAAAATGACTGCTAAACTTACCTAAAGGTGAGATGGTCCTTTGGGGTTTCCACTTCATTAAAAGACTGCCATATATTCTACAGGACACAGAAGAAAGCATCTGATGAACTTTGCTATTACAAGGCAAAACAGATCTTCAAATTTCTTGCTTTCTGGGAAAGTCTGCCAGATACTATGAGCCTGTAAGCTGACAATGAATGCCCCAATGTTACAAAAGAACTTTGGGTGACTGTCTAGGCAGAAAGATATCTCTGTCAGTTCTAGAGTTTTGGACGCTATTTACAATGCAATTCCTATTAACTTAGGTAATATTATATCCTTCTAGGATCTTTGATGGAGTTAAAAACATATAATTATAATTTTCCTTAGTTGTGATAAAGGATAAAATAGATATAAATATTTTAACTGTAATTCTTGCTTGATACCTATTTTGTTATATTAATGTTACTATGTTAAAGTTTAAACATTTGTAGAAATAGGAGCGGTGGGCCACTTCCTGCCACCTGGCTAGCTTTACCCCAGAAATAATTACACACAAATTGTATTCTTTTAAACACTGCTTGACCCATTAGTTTCAGCCTCTTATTGGCTAATTCTCACATCTTGCTTTAACCCATATTTAGTAATCTGTGTAGCACCACGAGGTGTGGCTTACCAGGAAAGATCTTAACCTGCGTCTGTCTCGGAGAGGAGAGTCATGCCTTCTGCTTCACTGTCTTCTTCCTCCCAGCATTCTGTTCTGTCAACACAAAACAGAAGACTCTCCTCCATCAAACATTCCTTTTTGTTTAGACAGAAAAGGGGAGGTAATGTGGAATTCCTCTCTGTATGCTATGAATTGTTTTATTATCATTGGTTAATAAAGAAGCTTCTTTGGGCCTATGACAGGGCAAAATAGAACAAGGCAGGAATTCCAAGCAGAGATAAAAGAGAAAAGAAGTAGAGACAGAGAGATGCCATGTAGCTACCAAAGGAGACAGACGCCCTGGAACCTTACCAGTAAACCACGAGACTGGTAAGATATAAAATCATAGAAATGTGTTAATTTAAGATGTAAGAATTAGTTAATAAGAAGTCTAAGCTATTGGTCAAGCAGTATTGTAATTAATATAGTTTCTGTGTAATTATTTTGGGCCTGGGTGGTCGGGAATGAACAAGCAATCTCCTACCACACAGGAGAACAAGCATATAGTCAATGGACCTGAATTTCAGTCCTGGGTGTATGCCAGCGTGCTGGGTGGCTCTTTGGTTTATCTTTAGCTTCCACTGGGGAAAGTAAGAACTTTAAATGAAGTATTTTTAAAGTATTAGAACCCTATGTTTCTAATGTGAATAATGCCCAAAGCAACAGGTCAAGAGGTCCCAAGGCCTCCTGGTGCCCCAGGGCCCTATTGGCCACAAATTGCACACATCATGGTTTTTCAATTCAATCATTAATTCTGCAAAAATGTAGTAGATTCCAGGAGGTAGAAAATTTTATGCAAAAAGAAAGGTCCTGCCATTGAAGGAATTAAGACCAGGAAAGACACAAATCTACCACCCCTAACATGGCATAAAGAAGCCATTTGGTCAGTAGCCCAGAAGCACATACAGGGCTGTATGCATGCCAGTCTCTGTGCCTCGACCTCACTGTGGATGAATGCTGTCTGCTTGGCTGAGAACAAAATAGACCACACTCAAGCAAGATAGCCTTTCTGTAAACAGTACAGCTCGGATGGAAAGGTGTCCTGGCAGCTGGGAGTCAAGGAATACCACAAATTCACACTGCACAACAAACCTCACATAGAGATTTATTGGGAGGAGAAAATCCAGGGGGGTAGCTGCTTTTGCTCAGGTGAAAAACAGCAGGGAACTGAACAGCATACAGGGATTATATGGAGTGTCTTGGGAAGGGGGATGGAATTTTCAGGGTGGAGACTGGTAGGATTTCATGTCCAGTGATTGTGCTTTTTACTCTGTGGGGTGCAGGCAGGTTCCAGCAGTTAAGGCAGTTAGACTATTCTGTGGGTGGAGCTTGGCAGTTAGAGGTTCTCAGAGGAAGGGCCTGGCTTGTCTTCCCCCCTGTTCTGTTTATTACTGAAAAACAATCAGGTCATGTGAAAGGGGGCAATGCTGTCGTTAGACTACTTCTGTTGATGGGTGAACTTGATCTTCACCATCAAGGTATAATCGGAAGTTGCTGGCCGCTAGCTCTGTAGCTAGGGGCTGGTAATCCTGTAACAGAAATTGATTAAAAGTCTGGTTAGAGATCTTTTGAATCTGTTTTCAAAGAAATCTAGACAATAAGTTTATAAGGCAGGATGAAACCAGTAGGACTAAGAAAAGCAGGAGAAACAGGGTTAAGAAGGGTAGTAGCCAATTGCATACTGAACGGTCAATGAACCACTAACCAGAGCCATTGAGCTGTTTCTTAACATTTTTGGAAATTCATCTGGAGTTGTCAGGTCTTGTCTTTTACTATACTTGGCTGGTTGACATAGAAACAGCATTCCTCCCTGAGGAGGAAACAGAGACCACCTCTTTCTGCTGTTAGCAAAAGTTTTAGAGAGTTAAACAAAACCCAAAGAGTATGAAATGAGTAGCCGTACTCTGTTTTGGAATTAGTCTGTCCCTTAATTTTGTTTTGCTCTCCTTTCTCTGTCATACAGCAGATGACTCCTTGATATGGATCAGAGATTTTAGAAGAAACTTTTAAACAAGCAAGCTTGGATCTAGAGGAGGGGGAACCAGACCTTAACTCTAGAGCCAGATTTTAATATAAGTGGTACAGCATAAAACAACAGTCTAATGCCACCCATACCTAAAAGACACCTGAATCCCTGAAACACTGAAGTTATTTAACTGAGAATAAAAGATAAGAAATTTTTGAGTTTGCCTATAGATGAAGGATGCTGCAGGAGGGAGCTAAGAGAAACGCCATCTTCAGGGGATGGCCATCTATGGTAACTTAAAAGACAGGAGGTTTACACCGTGTATGTGTTTGGGGGTGGGGAAGGTTAGACAAAAAGAAACAGGGATTGGAGCAGAGAAATATGGAATGTGGGATCTCTTTCCATTTCCCGAATCACTCACAGTATTGTAAAGGTCCCAAATAATATTAGGATCTAAGGTGCCATTAAGTGGCCATTTGGTTTGATTATCTAAGGGATATTGAAGCCAAATTTGATTGCAAAAGTGAATAAACTTAGGGCCCTCCAGGTCGAGTGTCAGGCAGAGAGACTTGAGGTTTTCCCCGAGGCATCCCAAAGGGGAATGGGAGGATGGAAGACACATTCCCATGGAAGAGAGAGAGGAAGGAAAACATCACTGTAGCCTGTAGTTGTCAGGTCCCAGGAACTGAGGGAGGACCAAGTGAGGACCAAACTGTTGAGTGGTTGTCTTCACACTCACTGCTAAGCCAGCAGGGAGACTTGGTGCCAGGTACCTGGGCTTTCATAGAGGCAGGAAGGTGGGAAAGAAGAGTGAAGTCTGAGAAGAGGGGTCTCATCCATAGGAAAGGGTCAGGGAATGGGGTCACAAAAATTCTGAGGGCCTAAAGTAGATGTGGGATTATGGGCAACTCCAGAGGGAAGGTGGGAAAAGAGGGCAGGAAGGGGTACAATAACCTGGTTTGACTTAAGGAAACTGAAGGATTACAACTCCAAGGGTGGTGAGATGAGGTCAGGCGAAGAGAGCCAGCCTGAGCCTTAAAGACCATGGCTGGGAGCCGGGCGGTGGTGGCGCACGCCTTTAATCCCAGCACTCAGGAGGCAGAGGCAGGAGGATCTCTATGAGTTCAAGGCCAGCCTGGTCTATAAGAGCTAGTTCCAGGACAGGCACCAAAACTACAGAGAAACCCTGTCTCGAAAAAACAAAAACAAAAAAAAGACCATGACTGGGCTTACCTCCAAGAATATCAAAGGAGTGCCAGACACTCAACAGTTAACTCCTCAGACTCAGGGAAATATTTACACTGACAAATGGGGAAACTCACCTAATTGCTGCAGGTGGATGCTGTGCTGAGCCAGAAGGTAAGTCTGTTACGGGTGGACTAGAGATGAGGATAGGGTCCCAGTGCAGCTTAGACCATGAGGGGAAACACAGGCACTAGGAGAGCCTATCCGAGTCATGGCATCAAATGTAAGCCTTGCAGCTTGGCTGGAAAGGTATCCTGGCAGCCGGGAGCCAAGGAATATCACAAAGTCACACCACAAAAAAACCTCACCCAAGAGATTTATTGGGAGGGAAAAAACCAGGAGGGTGGCTGCGTCTGGTCAGGCGAGAAACAGCAGCAAACTGAACAATATACGGGACGTATAAAGAGTTTCTTGGGGAGGGGGCGCAACTTCTCAGGACGGAACTTTCCAGGATGGAGATTGGTGGGGTTTCACGTCCTACTCTGTAGGATGAGGGCCAGCATCCAGCAGTGAGGGCAGTTAGAGTGTTCGGTGCGTGGAACCTGGCACTTAGAGGTCCTCAGGAGAGGGGTCTCCACTCACGTGACTCGAGAGGTTATACTTCCTCCATCACATAACAATCAGAAGACATCAAAATGTTAACAAGAAGTGACTTCCTCCCTCCTTCTGCGTGCCATCCTTGTGTGTATGGTCCACGTGAGTATCAGTAAGATATTCACCACCAGATCTGTTTATCGAGAGGAGTGAGGAACCCCAAGCCACCGATGCAATGTTTGCTTCCCCTTCTTTTTAATCATCACTAAAAAAGTTGGACTTGGTGGCTACGTCTGTAATCCTAGTACTCGGGAGGAGGAAACAGGAAGATCATGAGTTCAAGGTCATCCTCTGAGACGTGTAGAAGTAGAAAGTTCGAGGACAGCTTGGGCTACCTCTTTCAAAAAAGAAACAAAAATAGTAAATAAAAGAATCCTGAAAATGCCAGGCGGTGGTGGCGCACGCCTTTAATCCCAGCACTCGGGAGGCAGAGGCAGGTGGATCTCTGTGAGTTCAAGGCCAGCCTGATCTACAAGTGCTAGTTCCAGGACAGGAACCAAAAGCTACAGAGAAACCCTGTCTCGAAAATAATAATAATAAAGAATCCTGAAAACAAATAAAACCAACAAAACTCAGTACAGTCAGTGCTGTCCAAGTCCCAGAAGACAGAGCCAACATTCCAGAACATGAAGAGAAGACAGGACTGTAGAACCCTGTGGATTGTCTTCATAAAGAGGGTCTATTCAGATGGAGATAGTCACAGAGACCCACACAGGAGCACCGGACTGAGCTCCCAAGTTCCCAATGAGGAGCGGAAGGAGGGAGAACATGAGCAAGGAAGTCAGGACCACGAGGGGTGCACCCAACCACTGAGACAGTGTGGCTGATCTATTGGGAGCTCACCAAGGCCAGCTGGACTGTGACAGAAGAAGCATGGGATAAAACAGGACTCTCTGAACATGGCGAACAATGGGGGCGGATGAGAAGCCAAGGACAATGGCCCTGGGTTTTGATCCTACTTCAAGTTCTGGCTTTGTGGGAGCCTAGCCAGTTTGGATGTTCACCTTCCTAGACATGGACGGAGGGGGGAGGACCTTGGACTTTCCACAGGGCAGGGAACCCTGACTACTCTTTGGACTGGAGAGGGAGGGTGAGAGGAGTGGGGGGAGGGGGAGAAGGGTGGGAGGAGGGGGAGGGAAATGGGAGGCTGGGGGGAGGCGGAAACTTTTTTCTTTTTCTCAATAAAAAAAAAAAGAGGGTCTATTCAGAGGAAGCAACCTCTCCAGGTATTTCCAGCGGAAAGCAGTTGGTACAGTAACTAGCTGTCGAGGTCATGGAGAAGCAGGGAAGCTAAACCACCCAGAGATTAGCCATTGCAAGAAGATACTGCATTTTCAGGAAGGAATGAACAATGGAGGAGCCAAAACCACGTTAGCTGGAACCCAGTGGAGTCTACAGAAGGAAGGGCTGCCCGGTAGGAATGGGGGCCAAAGAGAAAGTGCAGCCGTAGCTGGAGAATCTACTAAAGGCAGAGAGAAAGAGAAGTGTTCTGACCTTTCCTTTTCTCTCTACTGTGAACAATGCCCATTGGCCAAGTTACCTGCAAGCCACTTGGGAAAAATTCTTTAAAATGTCGTTTTCTGGGAGGGTGGAGTCTGAATAAAAATAGACCTGGATGCACCCGTGAGACGGGCTTGGAACGCTCTGTCAGGAAGTTGTATTCTGCCCCGACTATAACTAATATAACATAACAGGTTTTGGTTTCTGCAGAATCAGATGGAGATTGAGGCCATGATTTCAGAAAAAAATAAAGTTCACTGGAAAGTAGAAGGTCCTTACATTAGGCTATGATCACTCTTCAGAAATTCTACCACTAAGGCAGTAGCTTAAAGCAACACCTACTTACGTTACAGTTCTGGAGGCCAGAAGTACAATTGGGTCCCACTGGGATAGAAATCTAAGTGTTGGCAGATGTGTGCCATTTCTCTGGGCTCCAGGGGGCACTCTATTCCTTGCTTTCTCCAGTTTCTGTGGGTGCCCACATCGGTTGATGCAGCCACTCCATTCCCACCCTGACTTCTGTCCTTCAAGCTCCTTCTCTCATTCTTCAGCCTCCATCTTAGAATTTTACAAACTGGTAAAATGGTCCATGATCTCCAGTCTTGGGAATTTTGACTTAATCACACTTGCAAAAATCCCTGCTACCTTGTAAGGTAATGGAGTCACCAATTTTAGGTTTAGGAGACCGACATCTTTAGGAAGGCCATTATCTTTTATGGCCCTCACTTTATTTTCCTTCTAACTATGGATCTACGCCTCCAGAGACTCTCCATATGCAGAAGCGATCACAGCTAGACTCCTTCAGGCCCTCGGTAGGCGTCTGTAGGTCCTGTGTGGACCATGACTGCCCTCTGTAGACTGATAGACAGTACACCTGTAGAAGATGATCATCCAAACCTGGATCGATTGCCCTTGCATCATTTAAGAATGCTTGGGGCTGCAAGCTACTGAAAATATGGTTTCAATAAACCTGCTTTGTGCTTTTTGTTTTGTCTGTATGTGGCTGCTGGCTTTGCTTCAGCTTTGATGTCAGACTGGAATCATACACTCTGTTATGACGCTGGAGGAGGGAAAGGCATTAACCAAGCATAGTGCTCCCTTTCTTCCGCTCACTTGTTCCCACCTATGGAATGTGCGCCAATAATAAAGTTGTTCTGTTGATCATGCTCAGAGGCTTCTTCTAGCTCAGCTTCTCTTTTGACTCCTGTGGTAAAGTCAGCTCTCTAGCCCAGTGTATGCCCACAAGGCCTGAAGTCCTACCTATTTGACAGGCTAAGGAAAGAGGATTGCAAGTTTAAGACCTTCCCTAGATAAAAGGAAAGTTCAAGGCCAATCCAGGCAAGGGATTGAAATGTAGCTCAGTAGTAGGATGATTGCCCAGCCTGAGTAAAATCCTAGATTCAATATCTCTCACTGGAAAAAAAAGTCTATGGCCATCTTACACAACCTTGGAGAATCCAGAGGATGGGTAAACTAGCTGTCATGTTGTATACCTTTTCCTGGGGAGATGCCTCTATTCACCCCAGATATCTCACCATTGATCCACTTACCTAAAGACTCCACCTAGGCCCAATTTGATAAATGAGTGAGCTTGTTGCACTTACTCTCTGGAGAATGGGTGAGAGATGACTTGTAAGGGTGTGGGTGACCCCGAAACAGCTGTAGCACCCAAAATCCCACCCCGTGATGCACCCATGGTCTTGTGGAAGCTGAGAATCATGAGAATGATGGCTGCAATCCCAGGTGAGGGTTACCAGACCCCTACCTTCTACTCCAGAAGGATGAAAGCTCCGTTTCTGTTACCGTGACCGACTATCACTGCATTGCTTTGTTTATTTCACTGTTAGGACTATAGGGGCCAAGGCCATCTCTGTTCCATGACAGCAATGGTCATAGCAGTTATAATGTGCTAGCTGAATTGTGCCTAGAGGAATAAAACTATAAAGCTATAAAGCAGCTGGTAGGATTCGGGAAAGCTCACGAAACGCCCATAGCATGATTGAAAATGCTCATGGTAGTGGTAATGCTACTAAAAACAAAACAACAACAACAAAAAAACCCATCACATGGGCAGGAGCTCATGAGGCTCCACCCTTAGCTGAGAGCGTTGACAGTTGATGACCGAGGGGAGAGAGTCAGTTTTCTTAGGAGTGTGTGTGGCCTCTCCCAGATTGCTCATGTACCACTGGATAGCCCTACACTCACGCTCAAAGAAGTAGCTCTAACTGGACTCTTCGTGGATTATATAGACAAAAAAATAAGAAAGATGATTAATGAAGTTGGGAGGGGGGTTACCCAGAGGGTATGGGAGAAACTAGAAGGAGGGGGAGATGCACGTGATCAAAGCACATTGTACACACATATGAAACCCTCAGAGAACAGAGAATTAAAACAAGTCTTTTTAAAAAATCACACAGAGTGCATTGCACCGTTATTATAGAGAGAGGGGAAAAGACTGGAACTGGAAAAACTAAATGGTCCATCTCAAAGTGTCAGCACTTTCGAGAGCCTGAGTTTTCGGTCACTGTGCTCTAGTACCTTCTGGAGAAAGCAGAATGTCTCCTGGGTCTCCCCAGGCCAGAGAAGCAACTCTCCAAGAATAATGACCCAAGTACTTGTATCCAAAATGTGTTCTATGTACAGCATCAGTGGAGTGGGATGCAGTCCAGGGGACGATTGGCACAGCATGCACTAGCCTTGTTCCACAGTTCGTTAATCACTCTCAGTTCAAGAGCATTTATCATGATTACCTCCATCCCTGTCCCATGATGAGGTGGTGTGCTTGCTTTTTTTTTTTTTAATAAAAATAAGGAAAAGTGTTGGGCAGTGGTGGTGCATGACTTTAATCCTGGCACTCAGGAGGCAGAGGCAAGCAGATCTATGATTGCAAGTCTAGTCTAGTCTACAGAGTGATTTTCAAGACAGCCAGGGATACACAGAGAAACCCTGTCTTGGAAGAAAAAATAAAGAACCTTTAAAAAAAAAAACAGCCACATCTTTCTTGTAATTTCTGTATAATTTCTGTAGTGAAGTTCTTAAGACCAGGTTCATTCATTCATTCAGTGAACTTTTATTAAACTCCTACTGTAAGCTAGGCAGTGTCCTAGATGCTGGAAATCCATGAGGGATTAAAACAAATTTAAAATACCTGCTTTTATGGAGTAAAGGTAATAAACAAAACAAATAGGTAAAATAAAAGATAAATTCCATGACGTTCCACACTCAGAGGAAAGCTGATTTTTTTTCCCCATAATTGAGACGATAAGCTTTCACCAGAACTGGTTTTAAACCTGTCTGGTTCGTCAATGAAGGTTCTATAATCTTGAATCAAACACACCAAGAGCTGTTTTAAATTTAATGAATGGGTGAATGGCAGCTTGCTTCGATGAACATGCTTCTGAAAGCCAACCCTTCAGAGACTGCTTTGTGTATGGAAATCAACCAGCCCCTGGGGGAGCTTCCATCTGAGACGGCCAATCGACCTACTCCCGCCTCTAAAACCCACCCTAATCCAACACACTTTCCCAGCGATTCTATAAAAGATTAGCAATTTACTTTGCTCAGAGAAATCTATCAGACCAGCAAGCTCTGCTTTACTCCAATAGCCTAAGGAGATGCTTGGATTTAGAGTGGTGGTCTTCATCTCTGACAAATCTGAAAGTGCCTTTGAGATTGTTTGGAAGATTCTCAGTTGCCTACATTCCAAGGGACTCCCAACCAACAGACGCCCCCACCAGGGCCTTTATCCCAATCCCACTGAATGTCTCTGACCTATCGCATTAGAACGCTTTTGGATTCATTTTGTTCTCCAGGATTTGCATCTAGTCTTTCTTTGCTCTTGCAGATGCAGTGTTGGTATAATTAGAACTTTCCTTCTAGCTGCATCATCTGGTGGATATTTTTGCCATTGATTTGCTTCATTTTTTTTTCCTCCCGCTCACTTAGCTTTGTTTTGGCTAAACTATTAGTACAAAGTCTCATTGTGCGCATTTTGTTTTAATCTCAATTGTCTGGTATTGGCTGAATTAATAGAGAATATCCCACAGGGAGACTGGAAACACAAACTGAGGACCGAAAGTGACAGAGAGGCTTTTGTTCTGGGGGCCCCTCCAAATTTATATGAGGAAGTTTTCTGACTTTGGTTTGTTGAGTCATTGAACCTATGGCCCCTTCCAGAGGTTCTGAAACACCCGCAGGAACACCCACACTTCTGACCTGCTATGGAGGTCACTTTATCATAGGTTTAGGATGTCAAGGCCTCAGTCTCTTCCTGACTAAGATGCCCATCACTGGGACCATCAGCTGGCAAGGAGGCAATGTTTACTTTTGATTCACAGTCTTCTTGGTTTCAGCCTGTGGTAGGCTCTGAGCCTTGTAGCACACGATGGGGGGAGTATGTGGCAGAAGAGGCCTGTTTACTTTATTGTAGCCTGGAAGCCAAGAGAAAAGGTGGAAGACTTGGGTCTGATGGCTCCTTCAAGGCATATGTCCTGTGACCTAACCTTTACTAGCCCCCCCCCCACTTTGTTAAATTTATTGCAGGGAGAGAATACATGTGCCATAAGACATATGTGGAAGCCACAGGACAAGTGGCAAGTATCTGTTTTTGCCTTCCATTATACATGTCCCCAGAAGTAAAATTGGGTTGTCAGGTTTGGGAGCAAGTGGCCAGACCTACTGAGCAAATCTTGGCAGACCCAGGATCCGCTTCTTATACATTCCCTCGCCTCCCAATGGCAGGTCAACCACCAAGCGTCTAACTGCAAACCATAGGCCTGGCCCAGTTCTCCTTCTTATCCAACTTTGTATTCAATACATAACAATTTGTAGTAAAAGCAGCTAAATAAAATTGTCTTGGTTTACGAGAATTGCCACAGAGAAGAACCACAGGCGAGGTGATTTCATTTCCTCGTGGTTCCTCATTTCCTCACCGTTCTAAGGAGTCTGAGATTAGTTGTTGGCCGATTGATTTCTCAGAGGCCTCCCCCTTAGCTTATAGATGGCCAGCCCTCGCCCGTGTCTTCACACACTCTCCCTACTCTGTCTACAGTCATCTGAATCTTCTGTTCTTACAAGGCAGTGGGTCATGTGGAGATGGGTTCATAACAATGACCTGTCCTTAACTTCATTGCCTCTCCATAAGGAACCCATCTCTAAACAGGGTGACTGTTTGGAGTATGCTGTGGGACAATGGTTTTACCCTGTAAAGATTTGTCTCTTGCACTTGTTTAATAAAATGCTGATTGACCAGTAACCAGGCAGGAAGTATAGGTGGGGAAACCAGAAGTGGAGAATTCTGGGAAGAGGAAAGGGTCAGTCTGCAGTCATCACCCAGACACAGAGGAAGCAAGATGAGAATGCCTCACTGATAAAAGTACCAAGCCACGTGGCTAACACAGACAAGAATTATGGGTTTATGTAAGTTATAAGAGTTAATAAGGAGCCTGAGCTAATAGGCCAATCAGTTTATAATTAGTATAAGCCTCTGTGTGTTTCTTTGGGACTGAACAACTGTGAGACTGGGCGGGACAGAAACCTCTGTCAACAAGGGTACCTTTGATTAGGATTTCAACTTAAGGACTTCAAGGAAACACATAATCCTTGGGAAAACTGATCACTTAGTGAAGATCTTGACATACAATGGTAAGAAATTAGCACATTTAAAAATAGGTCTAGAAAACTGTAGGGAAAATATGTTCAATATTGAGCTTTTTTTTGATTAATATGCCAGGGACTGAACACAAAATACTGACTCAAAGAGAGATTCCGCTGCTCTGCTCACACTCCCAGACATCTGTCCCCTGTGTACTGCACTCCATTGTCACCATCATTTGCTTTCCTGTGTTCCTTCTACTTTTTCTCATGACCTTGTAAGTGAATTTGTCATGGGAAAAGAAGGATCACATTGTAAAGTGTATCATGCCGAGAAATACCAGAGCAGAGGCATAACGGCAGAAAATGAATCTTAACCAGCGCTAAACTGGGCTATAATACAAGGATTTTTGTAAACTTCAGGAAGACAGGAGTTGGCTGTCGAATTCTGAGATTTTCTTACATCGATTGCCCTAAACTTTGGATTTATATCAACCAATTCACAGAATCATTAGTCTTGTTTAGGAGTGGAAATGTTAAATGCAGTGGTGTGGGAGAGGCAAGCAGAGGAATGAAATAACCCAGAGATGCCACAACTGTTAAAGGACAGGAAAATAATATTTAATAAGGCAGTGTCTGGAGGCTTCTCCTTAGAGGCAAATCAATGTTTAACCAGGAGCTCTGGGGTGGGGATGTTGTGAGCTGTGGTATTTGCCAAGTTCTGTGGTGTAAATACGCCCACCAGGGCCAATTTCCAAGTAACCATATGACGTTGCTGAATGTTGCACTGTGCAGAGAGACACGCAAAGGCGGGTATAATCGCTGCTCAGGGATCTTGGACAGAGATCTGGAATTATAAACCAAGTAAAAATGAATCAGCAGGGACTCCAGAAGCCATCTGAGCAGTATGCTGCCATGAACTCTCAGGTGGAGTCAAGGGCAACTCAATCTCTTTCCCTCACTGTGCTCCCACCTGAAAAGGAAAAAAAAAGAGTTGTAAGGAAAAATTGTCAATTTGAGAACTTCCCAATATATAGCCTTATGCATAATTAAATGAGACAGAAATAGAGATGTGTGCGCCCTGTTTACTGTGTCAGACTACTGGCCCAGGGAACTAAAGGTGCTCTGTTTGCTCAGAGGATTACTCAGTGGAAGATTCTTGCCTAGCATGCATGAGGTCCTAGGTTTGATTCCTACTACTGCCAAAAAAGAAGAAAAAGGAAAAGAACAAAAGAAAAGAGGAGATGACCTATAACCTATACATAAAACAAGCAGAAGGGTCTTCAAGAGAATGAATGTCCTGTGACGTCACTGGAGTCAGAATCCACGTTTTGCTGACCTAAATGAAGCTGATCCTGGCTCCCTGAACCTCCTCCTCTTATCTGGCAGGAGACACAGGTGGCTGGCCAGGTGCCCAGTTGCTTCAGTAGTGATCAGAAGACTCAAATGAGGTCAATCTGGATCCTCCGTATGTCTTCAATAGCATATCTCTACTGGATTGCTCAGCTGGGTGCTAAGTGGAACAAGTGTGCATGCCTCCTTATGCACGGGCTTCCCTCAGCTATGGTCCTGCCTCTGCTCCCTCCACAGTGAAATACCAGCCACCTTCTCCCTCTTCTCACTTCCTTAAAAACCAGTGCTTTCTTATGGTGCCTGCTGGCCATCCCAGATCACGGCCTTCCTTTCCCTGCCTGTTGCCTTTGCCCTGTGCAAAGCAACACTTCTTCCTACTCTACCCCATAAAGACAGGGAGCATGCCTGCTGTGTGGACTTCATCTACCCAGTGCCTTGAACATTTCTTTAAATAAACAAATGTTCCATGTCCTTCTCTGAGCTCACTACTAAAGCATTCCAAGGAATGGAACCTGAAGGCTAAGCCTCCATCACCTTCCTTTTCGTTCAGGCAGTCCACCATGGTCCAACCCATTACGGCCAATGTCATGAGCTATTTAGCAGGGCCACCCAAGGATAAAGAATTCCCTGCAAGTGTGTGCAGATCCCCCAAAGATGGACGATACAGTTTCTAGATGTGGTCTACTCTGTCCAAACAGGCTACAGGAGATGGATGCTGAAATGATCACCCGTGATTCCCAGCTTCTAACATTCATGCCATTGTGCATGTCCTTCTCCTTGGATGTAGGATGGATTCACGACTCAGTCCTAATCAGTAGACTATGACAAACGTGATGGGGTATCTCTTCATAATTAAGTTAAAGGACCATGACCTCTGACTGGTTATTGCAGTATACTCGTCTGAAAGATATCTATAATCCACCTAGCAAGGAGCTGTGGGCAACCTGTAGACAATGGTTGGAGATTGAATCTTCCTAAATGTCACATGGTTTTAAAATTTTTCCAGCAAGGTCTTCAGATGAGGCTGCCACCTTGTTTTCAGCCATTGAAATACCTGAGACAGGTCCTGGCTATACCGTCTGGGTTCCTGATAGACGCTAACTGTGAGATAATAAATATGTCCCGCTTGAGTCAAGTTCTGGGATTATGTGTTATGTGTCGGTAGATGACTATACTCAGCCAAATGGCATCTCACCTCCATGTCATTTATACTGTTTCACTCGGCTGGTCCTCCCGGGCTGACCGTTCATAGCAACAGAACAAACACATTTTCAGTCTTCATTTTTCAAGGGCCAGAAACAATGGGAAGCTTGAACGAGTGTTCATCAAAGAATTCCTGGGTTGGGCCTGTATTCAAGAGTCTGTATCCAAGGTGGAGACAGAAGCCCACCAGATCCTGGACCTCTAGAGCCTTGTAATGCCAATATTGGGAGCTGAGATTTCATCGCCCTTGGAGGGGGTGACCAAGATTGCTGAACGTGACCCCAGGCCACCAGATAAAAAGATGTCATGTTGGGGATGAATTGTCCTCCATCACTCTTGGAGAACAGCTTATATTTTGGACAAAGGTGGCTACAGGTCCTATGTTTGAGTCTCTGAAGCAATCCCAAGCCGCCAGTGGTCTATACGCCTAAGCTCCTGCCTTGAATACAAATAAATGTTCCCTACAGAGAGCCCTGAACCCCTCTGAACCTCAGCCAAAGCCAAGACATAGAACACCCAGTAAGGGGTGGAGCAGAAGCTAGGCCTCTTTCTAGTCTCCCCAAGACCCGTGGTCAACTAGGAAACATCAAACAACAGAAGAAAAACAAATCAGCTCACAGAAAGAGTGTCTACACCCTTTCCATCCAACAAATTATGTGCGTCACAAAGGGTAGCTGGGAAACACACGACAAAGGAGACAAATGATCGGAGTTTGTATCCTCCCACAGGCTGCTGCCGCGGCTCTCAGTCTGTGAAGGAGAGGGTGGAGGGAGAGAAGGGGGTTGGGACCTTCAGTGTAACCCAAGGGAGGGCAGAAGGGCTCTTCCCTCGGGCTTCAGAGTGCTGTGCTGAAATGCCCTCTCTTTCCCTTGCCCTGTCTGCTGCAGGCCAGAGCTCAGCCCGCATGCTCTGTTCACCACAGATTCTACCGTCCCAGGGGAGGTCTGGGTGTGACAGTCCAGAGAGCAGTGCTGTCTGTCCTGAGTCACCTTTATGGTCCTTTATGGTGTAGGATGCAGTGACTCTGAAGAAAGGCTCCAGGGAGGCTTTGTGAAGAGAAAAGAATAGTTGCTCTGGGGCCTGAGGAGTGTGTGGTGAAGCCAGGCCCCGACACCTACAGTGTGAGCTCAGTGTATGACCTGACACGTACATGCCTTTCAGCTTCCGCACTCCCATCTACATGTCTGCAACAGTTTACCAGCCCCGTGTCTACCTTATATGGTTCAGCAAGTCTAGTGAGACCCTTGTCAAGTTCAAATTTAGGGGAGCACAAGGAAGTCCCATAAGCAACGTAATTAATACTCTAAGGATATACATGTATGTATTTGCATATGATCTGCATATGAGAAGTACACGTTCTCATGAGTGTGTGTGCACATGCAGATGCGGATGCACGTGTGTGCATGTGCGTGGAGAGCCTTAAGATCAGTGTTGATATCCTCCTCAGCTGGTCTCCACCTTAGTTTTGAGACAGGTTCTCTCACTAAACCCAGAGGGGCAGACTGCCCAGCCAACAAGCTCTAGAGATTCGCCCGTCCCTGAGCCCTCCCAGACTTGGAAGTTATGGACACAAAGCTGTACTTGACTTTTGAATATTTTCATGCTTGTGTGTCAAGCATTGTACGAAGCAAGCCATCTCCCCAGGCTTTTTAATGTTTACAACTCTAGATTAGTGAAAAGAATTCATCGCAGGCAGAATACCACAAGGTATTGTCTGCTTACTAAATGGCTGTGGTGAGCCATTAGCTGCCTTTGCTTGGATGTTTTTAGGAGATTTAGAAGGTAAATTCTGGATGCACAAGAGCCTCTGCTGGCCAATCTGGCCCAAACTCACCTTTACCATCCTGATTTGCACCAGCAAATGATTAACTGAATACGTAGAGGGCCTATAGGTCCATCTGATCCTGTCTTTACTCCTCAGCTCTGTCACCATGGGAAAGTTAGTCCACTACGCTGGGCCTCAGACTACTTATGTAGTCTCCACAACTCAGGATACCTGACCTATAGCCAGTGTTAGTCACCAGGGCTGCCATTATGGGATCGTTGACCAGGCAGGCGTCAGGATAATATGAAAATTTTCCTTGGCTGGGAAATGATGAAACAGGCTGGCATTTGGTGGGGGCTTTCTCACTGCCTCTGTGATAGGATGCATCTGCCCAGCCTTCTTGTTAATCAAATCTGCAGCTGGCCTGGGAGCTGCTGCCTGGAGCTGCCTTTACCGCTATGTCCACTGCCATCTGGATATCAGAGGGAACATAGAAAAGGGGTCCAGGCAAGGCAGAAACAGCTGAGGTGGAGGGCTCAGGGAGTCCAGGTCTCAATCTGTTTGCAGCACACGACTTTGAGAAGCATAGGTTTTGGCAAGGAAGAAAATAGCATGCCCAGGTTGCGATGAGCTCCCCTCTGCTTTTTTCCTTCACCTGTAGAGTTGGAACTATGGCTCAGTTTTGTCTGATTCTCTGTTAGGATGAATGAGCTCTCCAGTTTGAGGAGAGCTGAGGATGCAGGGAACTCCAGCAAGGAAAAGAAAACATTTTAAAATCATTTGGGTAGGTGTGTTCTTTTTGATGCTCTCCGACATTGAGAGGCAGAAAAGAGTCAGGAGGATTGCTGGTGAGATAGGGGAGCTACAGGATGGCAGAATGTAGACGCCTCCCACTTTTAACCGGTACTGGATACCACCTGGAGAGCTCATTAAAAACAGTGTTTTGGGCAGGAGAGAGGCTCATTCCCTAAATTGCATGCACAAGGTCCTGGGTTCAAGCCCCAGAACACGTTTTTGTTTGTTTGTTTGAAGCTAGGCATGCTTGTAATTCTAGCACCAGGGAGTCAAAGGTGGGTGAATCCTAAGGCCTAGCCACCAAGGCAAATCTCAGGCCAATGAAGGACTCCATCTCAGGGGAGGAAAAAGGTGGCTGGTACCTGAGAAACAGCACCAAGGCTATTTTCTGGTCTCCACACTCAAGCAGACACCTGTGCATACACTTGCACCAATAGGACGTGCATACATACATATAAACACAAACACGTGCACTTGCACCAATATGACGTGCATACATACACATAAACACAAATGCATGTGCACTTGCACTGATATGAACATACACACATACATATAGCACAACCACACATGTAACACACTTGCCTCAGTCGCCTAGGTGTGATGGAAGGCAGGACTCCGCATTTCTAACAGACCCCCGGGTGACTGTGGTTCTGGTGTTAGCCGGTTTGGACTCTGGAGTCATACTGCCTGGGTTGGAGTGAAGAACAGTTCAGCTCCTTAGGGGCAGTGGGAACTTTGGCAACTTAACCTCTCTAAGAACCAGCTCCCTCACTTGTAAAACAGATAGAAAGAGTCGCACCCCATGGGGTTCCCATGAGAGGGAAATGGACTAAGCACATACACACACACACATACACACACACACACACGCATACTTGAAGCCCTTACCTGGAACACAGTGAGCCCTCAGCACATGTTAGCTCCTGGAATCCTTAATGGCTAAGCATCTCACCATGAGAACTTCTGTCTGCCTTTGTAAACAACCTAGAAAGGATGTGTAGGACGGTCTCTATGCATTCAGGCCTCCGCAAAATATCTGCATATCTTTTCAAGGGTCTCAGGGGCACTGGAAGTTCACCCTTCTCACATCCTCGGTTAAGAAGGTTATAATTGCATTTGTAACACTTCTTTTTCAGTATTCAGTGTCGACAGACATGATGCCTGGTGATAGCTCTTGTTTTTGAGCCTCTCTTCTGTGATAGTGGTGATCTATGGTTCGACGTTCCTTCAAGGCAGACACAGCCATTTCTATCTAGAGACAAAGTAACTGAGGCTCAGAAGACTTGTTGCGTGCTGGAACCAAGGTACGCTCAACTCTGTCAGACCATCACCACGTCACCACACTTCCTTAGAGTGGTGACTTTACCAGGAGAATGTATTCAGCAAAGACCAAGTGATCAGGAGCACACGGAACAAATTAAGGACGCCCTCGTCCTCAAATCTCTTTATCTAGCTGAGAATCAAGGTGAACATTGGGGCTGGCAGGAACCTCAGCAATGCAAACTGCCTCACAGGCTACAGCTTTGGGCTCAGTCCTCAGCATAACAATAAGTAAATGGATAAGTAGATAAGTAATCATCATAATCAAATAATGGACGTGGCAGAGGTTTCTGGGGTACCCCCAGTATTAATGTGTTCCTTGTATTTTGAAGCCTGCCTTGCAGTTATATTATTAGACTATGGCTAGTGGATGTCGGTGGGCATAGGTGATGCACCTCTAGGTGTGGCCATTATGAGCATGTGTGCTCCTTCTTCTCCTTGTCTTGCAATAGTAATTATTACAGCCATGTGATCCAGATGACGCTGTTCAGATGCAGGAAGACAGTTCAGTGGGTCTCAGAATGAGACAAGAAAGGGAAATGACTCTCTGGGGTGGGGGTGTCACACCATGAGATCCTTGGTTAATGCAATATTTTCTAATTTCCTCTGCTCAGAGAAATGAGGTTGCCATGGTTGTGAAGGAGGAGTTCCAAGAAGACCAGTGGGCCCTAAAACAGGTATGGGAAATCACCTGAAGACCTGGTTCTAGACCCAGCAAGAAGAAATATTTTGGAAGGGTGATGTGGGAGTGTCATATATCAATCTGTTGATTTCATTGGTTAAGCAATAAAGAAACTGCTTGGCCCTCATAGGTTAAAACATAAGTGGGAGGAGTAAACAGAACAGCATGCTGGGAGGAAGAGGAAGTGAGCTCAGATTCCACAGCTCTGCCCTCTGGAGCAGAGACGCCATGCTCCGCTCTCCCGGGTAGACCAGACAGCTCTGCTCTCTGGAGCAGAGACTTCACGCAGCTCCTCTCAGAGCAAGACACGCGCAATGAAGCTCCAACCCAAGATGGACATAGGCTAGAATCTTCCCGGTAAGCGCACCTAGCGGTGCTACACAGATGAATAGAAATGGGCTAAATTAATATGTGAGAATTAGCCTAGAAGAGGCCAGATAGAAATGGGCCAAGCAGTGTTTAAATGAATACAGTTTGTGTGTTGTTATTTCGGGCATAAGCTAGCAGGCGGCCGGGGTGCTGGGGACGCAGCCCCGCCGCTCCTATTACTACAGAAGGGTACTAGAGATAATAGATCTTTAAATAAGCAATTCTGAGGATTAGCAACATTTGGAGACCCCTGCAATATGAACTTCTGCATCCACCCGGAAAAGCACTCAGAGCAGAGACATTGTCACATGACCTCCCAGAGGGAAGGCTCCAGGGTGGAATTTCCCCAGTAGACTAAGGTCCTCCTCCCAGCTGTGTCAAAACAACTTCACCTTTAGCACTTAGAAAGATGCATTTTGTACGGTTGTTGTACTGATTGAGTTAGTATAGTAGAGTTGTCATGAATTGCCCTCAAACCTAGTGACATAAAATAACAATAATCATTTTATATCTCTTCACGTTTGTATGGATCAGGAATTCAGAGGTTACCCATTGGGCAGTTCTGGGTCAAGCTGTCTCTCAAAAGCATGCCACATGTTGGCTGGTGCTGTGTTACCTGAAGACTCAAGTTGAAATGGAGGATCTACTCCTCAGTGGCCTTGTTTGTATGGCTGTTGGCCACAGACTTCCCCACGGAACTCTGTGGACGTCCCCACCGGTGGCTGGCTTCTTTCCAAAAGAATCATCTAAAGACCAAAGAGAAGGTGGTGATGGTGCAGGATCTCCTGGTCACACAGGTTAGCTCCGCTCAGCATGGGGAAGGGGGCAACTACACAAGGGCAAGAATTGCAGAGGTGAGGATCTGCAGGGCTGGCTAGCACAGTCACTTCTGTTCGTATGTGAAATACTCCAAACCATGTCTGACACGTGATTAGAACTTGGCAAACATTTGCTATTTGTAACTTCTCACCCAGAACCCTGGCTCCTCCCACCACTTTATTCTTCCTCGTGCATTCTGTGAGGACACAGATGTGTTCTTTGTTCTGAGAAGCTGTGTCCTGGACAATTGACTGCCAGGGGAAAAGCACCCCACCCTGGTACTCTGTATCCCTGGGGAGGAAGTATACTAATAGAGACGAGAGAACTTTTAGGAGCTTGAATTTCTCAAGGCGTATTCACTACCACCATTTAGTGTGAGACACACAGTGTGGAGGGGTTAAGACCACAAACTCTGGAACAAGATTGCCTGGGAGCCACTCAACTCTCAGCTCTCTTTATTAGTTGCCTGACCTTGGACCAAGTTACTTCCTGGACCTGTTTTCTTCTTTGTTATAAATATGGATAACAATTCTTCTTTCATGGAGCTGTTGTATGAATTATATACTCTAACTATATGAAAGGCTCAGAACAATGTCTGGCTTGCAACAATGCTCATAAATATTAGCTATTATATCTACCCAGAGATTGGGATCAAGGACGATACAAAGGGACAAGGAAATAAAGAGATGCATGACCAACTCAGACCTGTATCTGTGATACTTTGACAAGTGCAAGGTAAAACTGGTGTTAACTCAACTCTCTAGTGCTTTCCCCAGACACCTAAGGCTGGTTTAGAGTGATGGACACACAGCTTGAGCAAGCACATGCATGACGCTGTGAACTACTGGACCAGGTATGGGCATCTCCAACATCACCTGGTACATGTGATTTATCCGACTTCCTCTATGACTGGGACAAGCTCTTTCCTGGCTCTCTCCAAGTTCTTAATTTTTAACTCCATTCCCTAATTCTCTTTGTTTAAGAGAAGTTTGGGTACCTGAGTGGATTGCCTTCCATTGATGGGGAGTGGCAAGGGAGTTGGTGCTGGGGTCCAGGGTCTGTCCCTGTGGATGGAAGCAGATGGAGTGAGATGAGGCAGCAGGAAGGAAGAGAAAATCCAAGGGTTTGACATAAAATACAAAGAAACAATCAGCTAGAGGATTCTCAGCACTTTAATTAGTGAATCTTAGGTAGGTTACAGAAAACAGAAGCCAGGGGCTGCTGGACATTTTGCCCAGGGAGGGTTCTAGGTGAACAGATTCAGGGGTATAACATAAACACTGCTCCCATGGTGCAGGGATCTCTGCAACCTTCATGGCCAGTGGAGTGATGAGCTATCATGGCCAGTGGAGTGATGAGAGGCAAGAAGGCAGCTTGGCTCAGTGTGACTCAGTTGCTAGTGTTGTTTCAAACTTCAAAAGTCTGACCCCAAGTGGTTTATTTTAGGGTTATTTAAGCACAGCACCATCTGGTGAAAACTTGATCCTGCATACACAACAAAAAATACACAAATCTCTATGAAGAACAACGTAAGCTAAATACAGATCAGACATGACTATATAAAAACTCTTTGTAAAGCTTATAGATTGAGTGAGAAAAACAAATCCATGATAAGTGTCTGGGGAAATACCTAGTGCCAGAAAATCTCTGGCCACACAGACAGTTTCACCAGGCTAGGAAGCACAGCTGTTTCAGCCTCCTGGGCAGAGAGCAGGTTTTGCCTTCCTTCTCTTGGGGGAACAAGCCTGTGTGCGTAAGACCCCAGGTTCCCCTAGTGAGTGTCTGTGAGCACAAGACCTCCATGGCCCCATACCATGGAACGCTAATGAGAAGGAGATTGAGTTCTAGAAGGTGGGGATGCCACACAGAAAATGAACACAAGGTCCCTGTGTGCCTGAAGATTTTGCCTCCTCAAAGGCTCACTTGGTTCAGCAGACACCAAGCCAGTCGTGTTGGGAAAGTATGATACACGAGAGGCTCATGCTTGGGTCGAAACCTGGGCACCAACCTATGGTATTGGAGCAGGGTGCAGAAGAAGAGCTTTGTGTGATTGAGAACAGCAGGGAACTCTGGCTGGCTCTGGTGAAGTGAGTCCGCCCCAGGCTCAGGGGATGGGATGAAGAGCATAGGTGTATGTTTAGCTCTATGGCGGGGCTTAGGTTTAGGAGTGAGAATATCAGATGATTTAAAGTGATCACTTGGCTACCAATCATAGACTAGAATTCAGCAGGCCATGTAAGTGGGGAAGCCTACAGAAGGACTCTAGAGTCGGAGTAGAAGAGGGAGTTGATTGGAGGTGCAGAGTAGACCAAAATCAACGGGGCTTCTTGGAGCCAGACTGTGACACCAGGGGAGAGAACTCCACACACACACACACACACACACACACACACACACACTCCACCCCACCCCCACCCACCACTATGACTCTGCAGTGACAACCACAAAAGAGCCTTGTCTGATGCTACTACACAGTAGGACTCTGTGGGAAGAAGACAGATCACACCCAGACACGCACTATCCAACAATCAACAAAGGCCATTTCCACCCCAAGCCATTCTCCCTCATTTTGCGTCTCACCAGTGGGAGGTGGAGGGGTCACTGGCCTCCAGACTGAGCAGCTAATGACTAGCCTTCTGGCTAGCGGGTGTACCCTTATACACACTTATTAATGGAAGTTTGGAAAATAAGGAGCACTAGGAGGTTTGGAAAGGGGCACAAGGCCGGGATATTCATGTTCTGGGGCTCCAGTTCTCAGTCATGACGTGCCTCGGGCCCTGGAAGTCCCTGCCTGGGGAAGGCCATCCATGTGACTTCAGTCCTTGGTCTGGGTGGGCCCATGCACCTACAGCAGAGCAAACACGTAGGATGGGCAGGGAACCTACAGAGCATGCCCAGTGTTCTGCAGCTCTAGCCTCACCTGAAACATCCTCTCCTGAGAGCATCCTAAGACTCAAGAAATAAAGGAAATGTGAGCACACACCCAGATAAATGCAAATTACAAGGCCCCGGGGAGCTCCCAAACCTTACAAACTTCACAAGATGGTTGCCGAGGTTAGACAGGCAGCGGTGATCACTGGAAAAGGAGACTCCTTGAAAGAGCATTTCCTGCTGCTGCCAATCCCAGCCTTGCCTCCGCCTGGAATATCATGAATCCGTGAGACGGCCTTTATATTAGGAGGTTTCTTCTTCGTTTTCCTTCTTTAACCTCACCTGAGACCACGAGGCCAGAGGTCCCAGATCCTTCACTAGTTCCTTGGCTTTTGATTGGTCTGGGCTTAGCAGGAACACAGCCTAGTGCCCAGAGTTTCTACCACACTCCTCTGGGGCATCTTCCCAGGGATTCTGACTTGTTTATCCTCTGCGGAGGATCTTTTTCTCACACTGTGACTTCTGGTGTCTTCATTTCTCTACTGGACAAGGACTTGGGGCTAGCTGTGTGACCTCTAAGGCTTACCTGATGCCTGGAAAGTGTGAACTAAGCCAGTGGATTTAGTTGCTCTCATTGCTGTGACCAACTGCCTGAAAAGAAGCAATTTAGGGGAGGGAAAGGTTACTCGGACTTACAGTTCGAAGAAACATAATCCGTCTTGGTGGATAAGTCACGGCTGCAGAAAGGCAAGGTTGTCTGGGCCCGTTGCATCTGGGGTCAGGAAGCAGAGAGAAACAAAAGCTGTTCCAGGACTCCAGTCCACAGATTGGTGCCCTCCGCATGTAGGGTGGGTCTTCCTAAGTCAATCAACCCAATCCAGAATCTCCCTCACAGACACGCCCGGGAATTTGTTTCTATCAAGATTCTAAATATCATCCAGTTGATAATGAGGCACTATGTGCCTCACCCCACCTCTCAGAGCTCTTGTTCTCCTGGGAGTCTTCATGCAGACTGGTCTAAGTCAGCTCCTCGAACACCAAGACTCAGATAGCAGCTCCTTCTGTTCTGGAGTTTCCTGCCTCCTTGGTCCAGAGTTTTGTTTCTCTTACAGTTTTATAAAAATTCAGATATCGGGAGCTGGAGAGATGGCTCAGTGGTTAAGAGCACTGCCTGTTCTTCCAAAGGTCCTGAGTTCAATTCCCAGCAACCACATGGTGGCTCACAACCATCTGTAAGGAGATCTGGTGCCCTCTTCTGGCCTGCAGGCACACATGCAGACAGAATACTGACAATACTGTATACATAATAAATAAATAAATCTTTAAAAAAAAAATTCAGATATCACAGAATGGAGGCATTGCCCGGGATCATAAAAACACCCGACCCACATTCCTTTTGCTCACCCGCTGGTCAGAGCCCTTGTCTGCACCACGGCACCAATGGCTCTGTGAGCCTTCCCCTCTTGGCTGATTTCGAACACACACAGTCAGGACTGCAGAAGGGGAACTCAAGTGAGTTCATGAAGAAACGCTAAGGGGTTCTGTGGGATTTGGATAAAGGAGAGCCACTGGCTGACAGAGCAGGGCAGTGACCTGATGACGCAAGGGCTCTTCCTGTCACACACTACCTGCACGTCACTGTTTGTTAGAATAGTTTCTGGGCCAGAACTCTGCTTGGCTTTGTGGGCATACTGTGAACAAATCAAGCTTCTCGGCCACAAGGAACAGGGCCTGGGGACACAGAGAGGAACTGTCTTCAGACAGAGCTGTTTGGAGTTCCTCTGAGGAAGTGACCTAGATGAGCCCTGAAAAAATGAAAAGAAGCCACTCTTTTGAAGAGCAGGGAGAGCATGTCCAGGTGCACATAGGGGGGTGGGCATGGAGATTACAAAGGCTCTGTGATTAGAAATACAGAGAGGGACCCTGGGACTGACAGAGGCAGGGGAGTGAGGTGTGAGGCGATGGGAAGCAACAAAATACAGGAGGTAGAGGCTGAGGATAGTTTGTGCTGTGATAACGGGGATAAAGAAGAACGGCCCAAGGAGAGCGCATTAAGAGATAGACCGTCAGGGTGCGCTCCACATTAAACAGAGTTGGGGATGAGGCCTGTCAGGGACAGAGGTGGCAGGCAGAAATGCTCCACATTTCGGGCTGGGGCTGCAATTTCCTAAGGTAAAGAAGCCTGGGCAGGTGAGACCACGTTTGGAGGGTAAAACAGAACCAGGTTTGCTGACGGCTGTGTGGGCATGGACCAGAGACACAGCCCCATGAGGCCACCTTAGCAGTCGGAGCGGTGCTGTCCACAGGCTTCTTCAGGCAAAGCTGGGACTCATGACTTTGCCACAGAAAAGAATTTCAGGATGAGCTGATATGAAGTGGAGCTGGGTTTTATTATGAAGATATTTCAACAAAGGTTTATGTATAGGGTTAATAAAAAGAGGGGTGCTGGAGGGGGTGGGAAGACTCAAGGGTGAGTATGGGCTTCGCAAGGGAGAGTCACACCCAGATGTCTTATCAGTCACCATAAATATCATCTGGGTAGCTGTCACTACCTCTCAGAGGACTGCCAAGAAACCACCCCCTTTCCCTTTCCCAATACATGAGGTTAGAAGGCTGCTCCAATGGTGCCTTGGAGAGCCTTGTTAAGAAAGCATGGGTCACAAGGGTTGTACACGGGACTTGACATGCCTTTCACTGTAAATGGGGTTTCTTGTGAGATTCCGAGGAAATTGCAAGTTTGCATATGGGGAAGGAATAAGGCCAAACTCAGAGGCCGGCTTAGGCCTAAAGCATGATTTATTGATATTTTAGCATTCTTATTTGAAATGCCGCTATAAAAAAGGAATGTTGTCTCTACACAGGCAACCTTCACAGAATTATCCTGCAGTTCTTAACTGTCAGCCGCTGTGAGACTCCAACAGGACTCCAGGCTGAGGGCCGCCTTTCCCCGCCTCTTCCCTCTGTCTGTCTGTCTGTCCTGCTGCAGGGTGACACCCCAAAGAGGGTTGCAAAGGCTGAATTTGAGGAGAACAAGCGAGCAGCCTGGTTAGAGGTTGATTCAGGATTCCAGGTGAGAAACTGAGGATGTCCCAGGGTGGTAACAGGGAGACAGATGCCCCTCCTCAGCAAGCAATGACAAGGGCACTGGGGCTGTGGCTCAGCCATAGAGCGTCTGTCAAACACGCAAGGCCCTGGGTTCGATCCCCAGGCTGGAAAGAAGGCAGAGTGAGAAAGTGCTTTTTAAACAACCCTAAATGCTCTAGATTTCCACCTGTGAGATGCTGAGCAGCCAGCCAGATGAAGGAGTTCTTTTTGGAGAACACTGAAATGAAACCACCATATGGAGGGGAGTGGAGGCGAGGTGAGGGATGGGGAAAACGGGGTCAAAAGAGGCCAGGCTGAGCCCCGGCAATGAGGCATCCTCCACAGCTGATTGACATGGGGAGGAAGTTCTGGGTACCATCTGTGCCAGGGAAACGGTATCCTGGGAAACAGATGGCTGGACAGGCACGCCCCCTGGCTGACCAGAGCCCTGCAGCCAGGGTCACCTTCCTGGGAGGTTTAGGATGAAGCATTCAGAGAGGCTGTGGGAACAGCAGGCTGCTGTTCTTGTCAGCATGACTTCCCTGCTTCCAGACCAAGGCTGCTCTGCTTGGTACAGTTCTTTTCTTTGGCTGCACTGATTCCCAGCAGCTCCCTCTCCGGCTTCTCTGGTTAGCAAAGGTCAGGGGCTAGGAAACACTGGACAAAGTCACTTAGCCAACCCTTGGCACTTCCAGGACACTTGTCATTCATTCATTCATTCATTCTCGTTCATCCATGCTGGATATAGTGATATTTCACTTGTATTTTAATAAATACAAAGAAATTTTATAAATTTGTACTTAATAAACAAAGCTTGCTTGAAGTTCAGAGAGTAAAACAGCCGTATTGATCAGCCTTACAGACCAGGCAGTGGTGACACACACCTTTAATCCCAGTAGCCACACTAGTTTGCCATAGAAAGCAGGCGGTAGTGGTACACACTTTTAATCCCAGCCCTCGAGAGGAATATAAGACGGGAGGAGACAGCTCTCAGACACAGTCTCATTCTGAGATTCCTGGAGGCAGAATCTCCATTTCTGATTGAGGTAGAGGTAAGAGCCAGTGGTTGATGGCTTTGCTTCCCTGACCTTCAGGTTGAACCCCAATTTCTGCCTCTAGGTTTTTATTAATCATGCTACAACTCTGTCCTTAAGGAAAGACACATCAAGAGGACATCAGGCCCTCAGAGGAAGCCAAGGCAGGAGAATCATGAATTTGAAGCCAGCCTAAGCTATATAGCAAGACAGACACCCCCTGACACAGAAAGAGAGAGACTATGGGGGTGTGGGGTGGAGAAATTCCATTCTTCATACTCAGACCTGTCCTCATTCATTACCTACAGCCTCCGTCCTCTCCAGTTCCTGGGCTTTACTCTGGTAATTCAGATTTAAGCCATTTCTTTAGTTTTGTTCTAAGAACTTAAAATGTAGGTGGAAATTAGGTTATAAAGGACATTGAGTATCAGTTCTGAGGTTAGCCTTCATTCTGTAGGCATTAAGGAGCCATTAAGAATCTGGGGCAGATGGGTGCCATTTGATTATGTTCAGACAATGCCTACAGCAGGGACGAGAAGAGGACTGAGCTGCCAAGGAAACCCAGATGCCAGTTACCCAGGGCCCTCACCACCCACGGGGCTGCAACACATCAGACCTGCCTCACATCAGAACCGAAGAGCCTTCTGCTCACGCAGGGGCTTCCCTGGAAGAGGCAGCTCATGCATAGGAGTTTAACCAACATTGATGGGCATCTTCCACGACTCAGATACCTTCATACATAATTAATCCGCTCCAAGCTGGGTTGTCAGGATGAGTTAAGTTTAATCTCTCTCTTATACAGATGAAGAAATCGAGATTTAGTCCAAGCAACCCTGGGCTTGCATCCTGTCTCCACCATCTACCAAAGGAACAGAAATGTCTGTTGGCCAAATCCTGGACAGTGTCTGGAGAAGCTGCGTCTGATGAATCATAACAGACAGGAACCCAGGATTGACTAATCTGCGGCAGAAGCAGCAAGGAGGTGCTATCTCAGGAAACCAGATATGGGGAGGGGGAGGAGTCCTTCAGGGGCTCCCTGGGAGTCTGCCCTGCCTACCCTCTTCCCTTTCTTCCAACCCTTGTTGCCCTGCGGAGATAACTGGAGGTCGCAGGCCTTGATCTTCTTTTATAGGTAGCCTCTCGCTAGCTGGGGTTCTACCACGGCCTGCCTCCTTCCCCACCTTCCTCACTCTGGTCTGTTTTCAACACTAGGCCTGGATGAGATCGAGAGGACAAGTGCGCCACCTGCTGGGATTATCACGCAAGTTCCAGCTGCGCCTGGCTGAGAAGTAGGCTGCAGTTTCCTCAAGGGTTTCATTTTCGGGTTTAGGCTTTTGGGTCACCAAAGAGGGTGTGACCTCTTGACCAGTGTCATCTTTTATAAAATTAATCCCAGAGACAAGTTATCAATTTACCTGATACAGTACAGAGAGGAGCTACCAAGCATTTGAGTTTTCAAGTGTGTGTGGGGATGAGGGGTCTGGGGTCAGAGACAAGGACACAGACCCCTAACACCCAGTGTGTCCACAGGAAGAGTGCAGAAGGGCATGCAGGGGACCAAGGCTAGTGGTCTGACTCCCTAGGCCCCTGCCGGGTGCTGCTCCTGTACCTATGAGAGGAGTGGGATCAAACGAAGGCATTCCAGACAGGGCTCGGTTGGGACAAAGGGCTGGCTCTCTGGGTTTCATCTCTACTTAAGACCCAGCCAGTAAATCCCTCATTTGTCTGCCTAGTTGGTAGAGAGAATCCAGCACCTCCTTCCACTGGCCCTCTATAAATGCTGGCCTCCAACCTCTAATAATGGCGGGACCTCTGGAGTGGACTCCTTCTACCCACAAGCCATGGCAGGTGGAAGAATGTGCTACAGGTGGCCCCACTCCTGTGGACCTGAAATCAGTGAGAGCTTGAAAGCATAAAGAATGGCCGAAGTTGATGAATTAGGGCCTGAGCAACATAGCCTTATCGAGAGATAATAAAAATGAATGTCACTTCTGTCAAACTGTCACTCAGATTCACCCATGACTTCTATGAAAGTGACCCCACAGTTTAGTGATAGTGATCAAATCCTGTATGAATTTGTGAGTCATAATTGGGTAATTATTGGTCAGTCTGCTGTGCGTTGGGCATATACATCTCTACCTCCAAACCCCATGGTGCTTTCTGTTTTCTTCTCGTCGCCCATACTTGAGGTTACATTGCGCTGAAGTTGCTGAGTAGGTGCTTACGACACTGCCTGTCAGCTGTGTCTGCTGTCCTCTCTCTACCCACGCTGAGGCCAAGGACAGGCTGTGGGAGTCTGAGCAGTGACAGGAAAGAATGTGGTAGCTTCCAGTGTAGTCTCTTCTTCCTCCGTGGGGTACAGCCTCAGAACACAGCGGTGAGCAGACTGTCCACGGCAGTGAGGGCAACACCTTGGTGACGGGTAAAGCAGAAGACAGAACCTCCGTCCACGGTCTCAGAGCACAGAACCATCCTATCAACTCAGGTCTTCTACCGCTTCAGACTTTTACATTATGCTTGCCTCAATGTTAGGATCCATGGGAAGTGTGCTTTTGTTAATGCAGCCAAATCAACAAACTAATATAGCAAGCCTCCCTCCTTGAAGTTCAGCGAGAGCCTCTGAAATCCTAGCCAGAGGCTAGCCCTAGAGACGCACACCCTGCGAGTTCCTGGCAATTCCCACCAGGTCCCCTGAAGACTGGAGACATCCCTGCATTTGTCACTATGAGAGGTGATGTTATCCTTCACCGTGCAGTGTGTGCACACTGACACCATTCGTCAGCCAGCAGGCCATGAGGTGTACGGAAACCTATGCCGCCTAAATAGTGTCCTCACCTCCCCTTAGGGGTGAGTTCTGAAAGCCCACCAGAGCCTTTCCCGGGCATTCAGGGCCGCCAAAATCTCTCCTTGGAGATTAGGGTCCTCTAGCACCAACCAGGGACTACTGTCAACAAACCGGTTTTCCTTTTCAAAACTGTGAAGAGGGCAACTAAGCCACAGAAATATGGGCACCAAACAAGGCAGGAAGCTCTACAAAGGTCACCAATGTGTAATTAAGAATATTAAAAAACTATCAGTATTTGGACGTCAGCCGATAGAAGCTGAGAATAGTCCTTGTGTCTAATGACTTGAAAAAATCTTCAAAGTGCCAGGTGGTCAATAGCTTCTAGATTAGAATTTAAAAAGAATGGTAACTAATAAAAGTTTCTCACTGGTGGTAACATCTCAGCTTTTAAACCACATCGGACTTGGCAATTTGTGAACACCAGGCTGGAGTTTGTCTATGGATGCCTGGACAGGGTGCCTGTGTGTGAGCAGAGACCCAGTGGGTGACTGACTCTGATGCCAACTGTCAGACTGAACTTCAGCAGAAAAGGGAAGGAGGATGATCCCCCAGAGGCTGATGTGGGAGAGCGGGAAGTCACTGCATTCAAGGCAAACTCAGGTCATCTGTGGAGAATCACCCACGCTCTTCCTCTACTGAATCAGCAGTGGTAGGGAAATGGCTCAGATGGTAAACTGCTTGTTGTTTGAGCACAAGGCCATGAGTTTGCATTCCTAGAACGCACATAAAAAGCTGGCTAGTAGGGGCTGCAGAGATGGCTCAGTGGTTAATTAAGAGCACTTGTTGCTCGTCCAGAAGACCCAGGTTCAATTCCCAGCACCCACATGGCAGCCACAACTGCCTGTAGTTCCAGTTCCAGGAGATCTGACAACCTTACATAGACATGTGGGCAGGCAAAACGCCAACGCATATAAAATAAAAGTAAATACGTCAATAAAAAAAAAAAAAAGAAAAAGCAGCTGGGTGTGGTGGCACATGCTTATGATCCCAGTGCCAGGGAGACAGAAACAGATCTCTGGACCCACTTCTGTCAGCCCAAAACCAGGTGCACAACTCTCGAGGAAGTCTCGCTTCCACACGCCCTTGTACCCTAACATAGCATGGACGTCCACCAGCATGGGCGGACATTCTAAGAGGAGTGGGTTTGACTCACCACCCTTTTCTCCCTCCTCATCCTCTGGGGTCTGGAGCAGACAGGCCCCGAGCACAGGAAAGCGGGTCTCAGCACTGCTGACTCACTGAAGGAGCCCAGAGGCGGGGCTGGCCATCCTGGCAGGGAAAGACTGCTTGGCTTTCCGGAGCGAGGCACAGCCACAGTACAGACTCAGCCACAGATGCATTGATCAGGACTGAGGCGGCTGCTCACCTTCCTGCTGTGTTGTAGGTGGGATGTGTTGGGGAGGCAGGAGCACCATCCCTCCAAGACTGACCCTCTGATGAAGAGTCTGCACGTTAAATCTTTCTGCACCCTAGGGAAGGGGCTTCCAGAGAGCTGCTCATTGAGCAGTGATCCCAGGAAACCAGACAATCACCGAGTGAAGAACTTCCCTTGCGATCAACAGGGAAGTGAGAGGTCCTTCTAAAATCGTGTTGACCCAACCAGAAATATGTTCCTATAACCAGTCTATCCTTGCTAAAAAACCAAAAAAACCCCGAGTCTCTTAAAAAGGACTATCCAAGGGCACCAGACATTTGTTGACTTTCCCAGGTCTGCTGAGTGAGACCTCAAACCCCAAGTGTCATTGATTCAAACAGAATATCCAATTTCCCAGACACACAGCCAGCACTCCTTGTATGTCCTCTATGAAAGACGACGGGTAACGGGAGACCGAGATGTGAAGCCAGTGATGTGAGACCTCATCAGATAACAGGAGCTGGAAGGAAACGGGCGAATTCCTACCAAGGCTGAGTCGTCCATGAGAGCAGACCGGGGACTGTCAACCCTAAGTAGTGGGCTGGGGTCTCAGGTTCATGACTGGCCATGGCATGCAAAAAATCAAACAGCCCTTTTCTATAGACAGGACTTACAGGCTCTCAAAGGGTGTGACCCCAAAGAATTGAGGTCTACCATTTTAAGAACAGACTACTGACCCTTACTTTGCACCTCTACACCCACAGCTCAGCACAGCTCTCTGACCTCTGAGCAGCAGACGAGGTGAAGGCAGAAATGCACAAGAGGCCGAAGGGCAGAGAGTCTGTGGAGTTCTCAGCCACCAACGGGACATCTGGACCCTACTTCACCCCTTCAAGGCTCAGGGACAATCACAGAAGAGCGGACAGGAAGCCTGTAAGAGCTAGAGGTGGAGGACCAGCCCGAGAGTGTCTTCTGGATATGACAGGACCCTGTACTGATGACCGCATAGCAGCTGTGGTTGATGGACAAGACCTGGACAAGATCAAGCCAATCAGCATGCCGGAATAGAGGGGGCGGGCAGCACAATTTTCCACTCCTAGCTGGATAGATATTGACTATCTATGGCTTCTGGGAGAGGAGGAGTCCATTGTAAGGGTGTGACCCCCACGAAGTCAATCATCCACTAGGAGGTGGTTGGGTACCGATGAGTGTATAGACAACAGATCTTTAAAAAACAAACCCAGAGTACACAATCTTAGGAGGGGAGAGGTGGGAGTGGGTCTGGGAGAAGTTGGTAGGAAAGGGGGGGGGTTGAATATGACCAAGATGTATTATATGAAATTCTTAAACAATTAGTAAAAATGTATTTTCAGATCAGGTTGCTCAGTATGACAAGCTCAGAGGGTTGTGTCTTGATCTCCCAGTATTTCACTGGGTGGCCAGAGGTTAGATTTCTTATCTCCAGGTTCAGATTTTCCAAACCTAGCCAGTTAAAGAACTTCGTGTCCCTTGCAGAGTCCTGCGTCTCAGGGCGAAAGCTAGGAAAGCTGGCCTCACAACCTAATGAGGCCATTTGCCAGCAGGTGAGCAACCTGCATGAGCTGGCTGTCTCATCCACAAAGGGAGGATACCCGCATGCATCCTCATACCAACCCCGTCGGTGAGACAATGCATCGGATGCCGGAGCGTCCTACCACTGTGTCTATTAATAGTCAGAGCTGCCGTTCCTGAGCCTATTAGCTGTCCCAGCGCTAAGTGCTTTCAGGTGTGTTACACCATTTCATCTTCACAGTCTTAGAAGGAAGATACAATTATGTGTCTACTTAATTAAAAAAGGGAAGCAGGGCTGGGTAGGAATTGATCCTTAGAGGTCAAGCACATCCCCATCGAGAAGCAGGGCTGTCTCCCCAGCCTGGATGCCTGATTGTTCTTCAGCAACGGTGCTACCTCCTCCCTGCAACACCCGCCCGAACACACACACACACACACATACACAGACATACATATATATACACACACATGCACACAGACACAGAAACACACACTCATATAAACACACATACATACGCACACAGACACACACATACATACACTGACACATACATATACACACATACACACACATATATATACATATATACACACGTATATACATTCATACACAAACACACATACACACACACACACACTCGGCTGCATGAGCTACTGTGGAGATCACTGAAGGAGAAGAGGGTCCCTGACATGGGGTCTACCGGCACGTGAAGCATGAGAGAGCTGTTCTCCGTGGCGAAGCTCTCGGAGCGCCTCTCCTGTTAACCGTTTTGTTTGGGTTGACATGATGGACAACAGCAGAGAGTGGTGAGGTTCATTAACCGTGCAGGGCCTCCTACCATGCAGCTGTGAGCTTAGCTTGGAATTAAGAAGCTAAGGTCATTTCCCCGAATGAGAGGTAGCAAGGCTGAAGATATCAACTCAAGTAAAAAGAATCATGACCAGAATCAAAAGACTGTTATTTATTTCCAATTCTTTCCACTTTCTTGCTCAGGAGTAGTGGCAAATATCATGTTTTAGTTTTCTGAATTGGAGCTGTGGCCCAGGAGGGCTGCAGGCTCAGGGAAGGCTCTGCGGGACTGTGCTGTGGTGCGGCTTCTCTGAAGGGCGAGCAGGAGCTGCTGGCATCACCCCCAATCACCCCATGTGTTCCAGGGCAGGCAATGAACTCCTCCGAGGTAATGCTGGAGGTAAGCTCCTCAGTTTGGGCCCAAGTTTTCCACAGCAGCCTGCTCAGGAAGCTGATATAAAGAACGTGCTCCCTCACACAACCCGCGCAGTACCTCAGCTTCACATAAGGCCTTCTCAGAGGTGGGGGCTTCTGCTCATCATCAGGAAAAGAAACAAAACCAGGAAGAGAAAGAATGGCCACAGCTTCCTTCCCTCCACTGTGCTTTCTGAAGAGCAGCGGCGTCTCCGTCCTGCTGCGTGCCCACCGTCAGCCCGTGTGGTGAGCACAGGTCAGCAGCTGGTTGGCTTATTTACTGGCTACAGCAGAAAGCTGGTCCCGGATTCGGCCCAGACCATCTAACATGGTATCCAGTGTTTCCTTGCTCAGTTCCATGGTCACAGCCGAGATGCAGGGTTTGTCTCCACACAGACTAGGATCTTCTTGAATCTGTAAGAACACGATCCACAAAGTCAGAGCTGCCTGTCTTTGCTTCTCCCGGGAAGTGAGCCCCACACAGTTCTAGCTCCTGAAGACAAGGTCTCTCTGGGGTGCAGCAGAGGACCCTAGCCTCGCATCCTTTAGCAGCTGGCAATGAAGGAGACGCTTGGAAGGCCTGGGTCACTCTCCTTTTACACACGAGTGTGAGTGAAGGCTCACTTATCTCTCTGGAACTGGGTCTTAGCACTCAAATGAGAAACCACCCCGTCTGTATGACACTTTAACAAGTGGCCTCTATGGCATGCAGAAAACAATCAGACACAGAAAAGTTCCAGGTATACTGATTTGATCTTAAAAGAGGAAATGAAACATTACTATATTTTGAAAGGGACCTGTTAGAGCCACTTCCTCGTCTTCTACGGATGCTGAGTTTCTGGGTGTCTGCTGAAGTGGCGATAGCATGGCACTCTCCTAAGTGTAACCACACAAACCCTACAAGATGGCTTCTGTGCCTTTACAGGGCTCCGGAAAAGAACACCAAGGTGGAGAGAATGAGACCAGGCAGGTGAGCAGGAAAACACAGTGCTGACAATCAACTGCCACCGGATGCTTGGGCTGTCCTGCAGCTGTGCCAGCCCAGTTCCACTGGACAGGAAGCTATCAAGAGATCCAGAGGACTATCAGCTTCCACATGCGTAACCCAGCTGCTAATGCCGGGCTCAGCACACTATTTAAGGAATAGAATGCCCTGCATCTGCTATTCTGAAGCCTCTGCTTTTAGTATCTACTTCATTGTGACCATGCTACGTCAATACGGGCCTGCAGGTAGAATCTGAACAGACACCACACTGGGGGAGGACGTTTGACTGCTGGTGTTTCAGATGGCTGTGGGTAGGGGAGGGTCAACTCACTATCATTCCTTCTGCGGAGTGGGACAGAGGGCATACCTTCATCTGGAGCAGGCAGGTGGGGACGGCCATGCGGCTGATGCTGTCTGAGGAGGTTTTGATATCCACTCTCCAGTCCAGGTCCACCAGGCGTGGCAGAGAGACTGTGGAGGGGACAGCTTTGGTAAGAGGTTACACTACCTGTGTCTTCTGAGCTTTGATTCAGTGACAGGTGGCTGTAAGGAAGGTATGCATATAATACAGGCAAGTCTCAGAAAGAGACAGGGAGGGCCTAAGACCCACGTGTCGTGTGCCTTACACGTTGTGTGGGGCCACCTGTCCCTAGCCTGACTCCCGGTGGGTGCATCTCCAGACACTCACACTCCAGATGTTGGGAGAGAATGACAAGTGACACGAGGTGGAGATGCAGCCATGGCCTCAGTCGTAGAGAAAGGGGAACTTGGGCGACTGCGCTAGAGACTTTGTTTTATAGATGAAATGGCCTTGGTTTGAAGGCAAGCCCCACACTTGCCTAACCCCCTCATCTAGAAGCCTGGACTCCAGGGTTACTGGGCAGGCTGCATGGGTCGGCACGGACACAGCTCCAGCTGTGTGACTGACTTAACAAAAACGCAAGGGCAGTCACTCAGCAGCACGCTCTTATGCAACCTCTAGGAGTAATGCTAATGACTAATCTTGCCTTTCTGCACATCACACATGTGTATATACAATTCTCTTTGCTTATGGTCACTGCACATGTACTGTGTTACCTAAGGTCAGCGTCACCCACTTTCTCCCCCCCCCTCCTATTAGCCTGCTTTGCTCCCCGCTTTATTTTGTCTTAGCTGACAAGCACTTCACTTTCTGCTGAGGTGTTTCTGTATTTTAGCAGCTGTGTCCATCATCATCATCATCGCCATCATCATCATCATCATCACCTAGAGTGAAACTTAAATTTCACTAGAATAGTTCTCTCTGGTCTGTGGTTAAGGGCCTGGTTGGGGACTCAGCGCTGGCACTGAGGAGTAGCAGTGGGGGCTCCATACTCACTCTGGTTTGCTTGGGCTTCAGTTCTCCAAGTAGATCTGTTTAAGAGGGAAAGACAAGGAGGAAACCATGAGAAAGCAACGAGAGTAAGCTTTCTGATAAGGAGGGACCCCAGCTTGGGGCCTCTCATCAAGAAACAACCCCTATCAAGTGCAGCTTTTCATTGTTTTGTAAAGCTCAGTGATGGGAAGGCCCAAGTGCTGGTAGTTTTCATAGCTTAGGAAAAACAAAACAGAAAAAACTATAAAAGGCAGAAAATAAACACACTTGCAGCCCTAACAGAGGGCCTGAGTTCAATGTGTGGGACCCATATGATCAAAAGAGAGGACTAAGTCCTGCAAGCTACCCTCTGACCTCTGTGTCATCACGGCATGCTCCACAGCCCTCCAAATAAATAATGCAATACGACAGAACAGAAAGCTTAGTGGGTCACAATCTTATTGAGCTACTGGTCTCTGAGATAAAATAGAACAGGTCAATCCACTGCCCCCTCCCTGAGCATCTACTCTGAGTGCCTCATCTTACTCAAAACACATCACACAAGCCCGGCAATGCTGGAGCACGCAGCAGCAGGGCGAGGTGCCAAGCCATCAGAATATATGGTGGTCACTATATATTAGCAACCAAGCCCCTGGTAAACAACCATTACCAACAGACCCCTTAAAGCGTTCAGTTAAACTACAATCCACTTCTATTTAAGATTCGTGTTGAAAAGCATCTTCCCAGTTTAGAAAGTACAGATAATGCATAAAAGAAACTAAAAATGATCAATAAATACAGGAAAAAGACAATCAACATCTCTAATTTCAGAAAGTTCAAAGCTAAAATGAGGTGCTATTTCCCAGTCATAGGACTGGGGAGAGAACAGAAAAGAGAAATCGTCTCAGTGCCGCGAGGCCAGGCCTTGTGGAGCATGCTTCCAGCCACAGCAGCAGAAACAACAGACTCCAGGAGACCTAGTCTCAAGAAAGGTGGGGGGCGGGGCTTGGAACATGGTTTTGGTAGCCAGCTTGGCCCACTTGACAATGTATGACAAAACCCAGTATGCCCCGCTATGTGATGGCCTTTAAGCCGGTAAGTCAATAGCTGAATACATTAACAAAGTTGTATTACAAACTGTCTTTGGGAGAAGCTGTCAACACCTTAAATAGCTAACCTTAAATGATTTCTAAAAAATTATACTAAATTCCTCCATATTCTAGAATATACTTACCTTAAACTGTTAAAAACGACCCTAAGGGTAAACATTTATAGAAGTGTCATTAATATTAATACCGTTTGCTGAAAATAAACCAGCTATAAAATGGCAAGGTCCTGTTTGTTAAAACCCAAACCAAAAGGTTGGCTTTTCCATATAAATGCAAAAAGAAACACCAGCCAGGTTCTCACCTTCAGGCTAGCAGTGGTACAGCACAAGCCTGTGATCCCAGCACTCGGGAGGAGGACACAGAAGGAACACAAGTTCAGGGCCATCCTTGGCCACAGAGGCAGCTCAAGGCAAGCCTAATAAGCTACGCGAGACCGTCCTCAAACAAAAATAAACAAATAAATGGCTTCCCGTTAGAAACTGGATGCAGCTAAGCTCCGGCTGTGGGGCTACAGGCATCTTATTTTCTTCCGTGATTTATCTGTACGCATTTCCAACCACAACTTACATTATCTCTAGGCTTTGTGTATATAACAGGACACATAATGTGCTAATAGTTATAACAAGAATATGAATAGTACAAGAACAGTCATAACAAGAAGGGACTCTCAAAAACGCACTTACACGTGCTCCAGGACGATTTTTGTCAGCAGGTTTTTGAGGTTTTGGTGGAAATTTTCTGGAAAGAGAGCCAGAATCGCATCGGCAGAGGACAGGTCCCGGAAGGCCACCAGCCTAGTGAAGCGGTGCAGAGCCTGGAGCAACTGCAGGACAAAGATGGCGGAGGCACAAGAGTACACTCGAGGGGCAGGGATGGAGCTCTGCACACTCACCATGGACAGACACACCGCCAGTCACATGGTGAGTTAACACAAGTCTGGGGCCTCTGCAGCAGGCGCTGACACCCAGGTGACTGCTAGTTCACTACACACCTGACTGCTAGTTCACTACATACCTGACTGCTAGTTCACTACACACCTGACTGCTAGTTCACTACACACCTGAC
>JABTXL010001273.1:7965630-7978613 GCA_025134845.1 Neodon shergylaensis | reverse complement strand
CATTACAAGTGCACACCATCACCCACTGGGATTACAAGTGCACACCATCGCATCAGCTTTTCACCTGGGGTCCAGAGATCACACTCACAGCCTCATGCTTGCATAACACGGGATTTATAGATTGAGCTATCTCCCTAGCCAAATCAACTTTGAGAAAGAAGAATAAAGTAGGAGGAACCGGTCTGATTTCAAGATTTATTATACAGTTAGAGCAATCACTGGGCATACTCAGAGGGAAGAACACATAGATCAAGGCAACAGAGAAGCCTGAAACAAAACTACACAGATATGCCCATAGGATTCTTGAATTGCAAAGTAATACAGTGTAGGAAAAAAATTTTCTTTTTAACGAATGGTACTAAAACAATTTGACATTAAAAAAGCACACTCAACTTAAATATCACATACTTTATAAAAACCAGCTCTGTATAGATCACAGACTGAAATATTAAAGACAGATGCAGGGCTGGGGGAAGACAGCCTGGTGGGTAAAGCAGTTGCTGCACAAGTCTGATGACCGAAGCGGGATTCCCAAAACACTCGCAAAAGCTGAAGTAGGACACATATCTGCACTCCCAGGGCTCCTGCCACACAATGATAGACAGAGACTTCCCAGAAGCTCCGGGACAGTGAGCCTGGTGTATGCTGCAGTGATGATGAGAAAGATCCTGTCTTCAACCAGACTAAAGACAAGGACTGACCACCACACGTACACACCCACAACCACACACAAGACACATTTATCAGAAGAATTCATAAAGGACACTGAGACAGCCCCAGATGCTGATGCGGGCACAGATGTTAAGTGTGGAGTAGCACAGGCGCTCTGGAAAGGTCTGGAGATGTCTTTAAACCACGCGACTTCCAGATGACCAAGCAACTGTAACAATCTGTAACATGGAACACTGGAAACAGTCTACATGTCTTTCAATAGAGCGGTGAGCTAGCAAACAGAATACTACAGCAGACTCCTAGGCACTAAAAAGGAAGCAACTGTTGACACACACGATTTATGATTCTCTAGTGCAGTGGTTCTCATCTTCCTAATGCTGCGACCCTTGTGTTTCAGTGACCACCAACCATAAAATTATTTCAGTGCTAGTTCTTTTCTTTCTTTCAATGAGCCCGGCTTATTGCTACTTCATAACTGTAATTCTTCTACTCTTATAAATCATAAAATAAATGTCTGATATGCAGGATATCTGATATGTGACCCCCAAAAAGGTCAAGACCCACAGGTTGAGAACACTGCTCTAGAGAATTGGACTGAGTGAGGAAAGCCAATCCACAAACATCATCTACAATGAGACTTACAAAAGTACTTGAAATGAAAAACAAAGACAGAAGAACACAGAAGTGTAAGGGAGGTCTGGAGCCAACTGCAAGGGAGCATGGCTGCAAGGCACCAACATGGGGCTCTTCCACCGACAGAAATGCCTTGTACAGTTTGAACATATCAACATAAATACCCCAACGGTGATACTGTTCTGTAGATTCCCAGAAAGTAACCATTAGGGGAAGCTTGACAAAAGGTAAATGGCATCTCCCTGCATTATTTCTTACAACTACATGTGGCTCTATGGTTGACTTATAATAAACTTTAATTTTTAAAAATAGAACTAACAATGCAAATGAGCTACCGCTACACCATCATGCCTGAGAGCTAGATGTGAAAATGATTGTGTTCAACTGTTCCAGTTTTGTGACGTTCAGATATGAGCAATATTAAATTAGCTGTGGCAGAAGCAGTGCACTACTGGGAAGGCCAGAGGAAGAAGTAAGGAACTGGGAGGGACTTCCGGGGGCAGGTGTCTCAGTTTGTGATCTAGTGTCGGCTACGAGGGCATAGTCAGAAAGTGAAGCCCTCACGATTTCCGCATTTTCAGCACCTATGCTATAGATTACATTTTAAAGTTTATTAAGGAAAACAAAATGTCCCAAGATAAGTAGCAATGGAGAAGCAATGATCAAAATCAACCACCACGAAGGCTAACGGCTGGGCATGAGAACTCTAGGTTTCTCGTTACTGTTCTGTTGCACTAATGCACTCAGTAGCTCTTTCTTCAGCACATACCGGGTGCCAGGAGTTGTTCTGCTTGGTGGGATACACTTATGACCAACAAAGTCAAAGCCTTCAGCAGAGGAGCGAGAAAATGTGGCTGATAATGATAGTGCCACCAGTATCATTCCTGATCTTCTTTAGAGAAGAAAAGAAAACAAACTGAAATCATGTTCTTGAGAAGAGACTATAAACAGATCCGCGATGTCAGCTAGTGGTAAGTTCTAAGAGGGATGGTAAAGCCACCCTTCTACAGAGTAATTCAAACTTTATGGTATCCCCAGTAGCATGTCCCTTTAGAGATGGCTCAGCGGTTAAGAGCACTGCCTGCTCTCCCAAAGGTTCTGAGTTCAATTCCCAGCAACCACGTGGTGGCTCACAACCATCTGTAATGAGATCTGGTGCCCTCTCGAGGAAGAGACCTGGTCAGTCGTCATCATCAACTTCGACCATGAAACCCAATATGGGCAAGTTCAACAGAACCACCATATGCGGGCTGCCCAAGCATGCTTCAGCATTGCCAGGGCATAATTTTCATTTCAAATTTCATGTCCTTTTCAACCTCATAACCTTACCAAAGACGGTCAGGAAAGTATCCCGGCCGCATACAGGCCAAACCAGTACAGACTGGACCTCAGTGGGTCCGAACGGTCATACAACCCAGCGCTGGAAGCACATACAACCCGAGGAAGAGAATTTCTGATAGTGCGGGCAGACGGACCTGGATGGAATGGGGAACTGATTGCCACTCGGGTGCTCCAGTCCGGAAAACCACTCGTAGTCACTCATTCTTCGGTGAATTCACATCGATTATCTATTTTTTAACTTCCACCTTAATATCAGGGAGTGATTAAGTTTGTTGCTCTTGTTTAAAAACTCAGAAAGGCTAAGTGATTTTTCTCAGTGTCACACAGACAAGTACTTGCGAGAGGGCAGTGCTCCGAGACAGAGCCGGTTTATTCCCAACGCTTGCTTTGTACAAAGTCCCAGAGTCTAAGGCAGCTGCCGCACGCATCCCCACCCCTGCAAGATACCTTCAGCAGGCTCTGGAGCGCCACGAAATGCTCCGCTGACAAGGCCGCCATCTTTCTGCAGTCATGTGACAGAGAGAGCGAGCGGGGCGTGCCACGTGACACCTTGCGGGGCATGCCGGGAGTTGTAGTTCTTCACCGTGTCAGGCGAGAGCGTAAAAGTAGTAGGGTGTGCAGAAGGTCTGGAAATCGTATTCAAGGACCAGAGAGCCGGTGCTGGGAGAACCTGGGTATGGGATGATTTCCAAGGAGCAACTGTCTGGACTTCCTAGATCAGGGAAAGTGGTTTTGCCTTTGCTCTTCTGGGTAGGCTGGCTGATTTGGGAAATGCACCTGCACACTTGGCAGGCACCTTGGCAACATAGATGCCCAGAAGTGATTTTCCTACTCGCCATATGGATTTAAACGAAGCTGTGCCGATTCGAATTCTTGGAATTCACGCACACGTGGACTCATGCACACCTGCAGTAACCCTGTAAAAAAACACAGTGCTCTTATGCAGATAGTTTCTTTCCTGTTTGTGGAGAAGTAGGGGCTCGGTACTATAATCAGCCTTACCAGATAGTGAAGCCAAAGCATTTAGGGCTCTTAGTGACTTTCCTGTGGTCCCAGGAGAGCTCTGGTGTGAAGAACAGGTGGTTAGGAAGGGGCTAGAAGGCAGGAAGGCATATGAAAGTATTGCTTCCCTCAGCGCTGCCTGTCTCGCACATGCTCTCCCTGTACTCTTTCCTTGGGTCTCTCTCTCTGGGAACTCAATGTTGAGGCTCATGCAGCAAGGCACTGAGGCCTGCAAACACCGCCTTCCTCAGGGGCAGAAGTTCCAGCCTTTAGGGAGTCTGAAAGTAGTAGTAGCCGGACCAACAGCTGGACTGCAACCTTCTTATTTGTTGACTCTGAAATCTGCCTCACAGGCTCAGGCTTTGACCACTTGGTCCCCAGCTTCTGGGACGGGTTTGAATGTTGTGGAATTTAGGAATTGGGACCTGTCTATCGAGTGTCACTGCTGGCAGGCCTTTGAGAGATGTACTGCTTCTGGTTCTGGCCCGTTTGCTTGGTGTCCTGTCTGCTACCATGTAAGGAGCCTTGCCTGGATATTACTGCCACCCTGCTTTGCCGTGTTCGATTACAACTTCTGAAACCACGAGCCAAATGAACCTCCCTCCTCTGAGTCGTTCCTGCACAGTATTGTGTCACAGTGACAAACAGTGACCAACACAAACGTCTTAGGAGATCTGAGGCAGAGCCACTCAGCTGAGCCATTCCAGGGTTTCTGGCCTTAAAATACTGCAGACGATTTTAAGTGTGACCTTTTCACATTCTGGTTCAAAGCGGCCGTAGGCTGTGAGCTCTGGCACAAGACACTAATCACTGCTTGCCTGCGCTAGGGGAGGCTCACATCCCAGCGGAGCAAAAACTGTGGCCAGAACAGCCACCTCCACAGGCATGTGTGGAGCTCTCTTTGCTGCAAGATGGGGAGTGACTCCAATTTTAAGAATGGGCTTCCAGAACTAAGAAAAACCCATAAACCTGTGAAGGAGGGAGCTGGGCTTTCCCAATTACCTAACTTTAAAGATGCTCATTCTTCCCTGAATAAGCACAGCTAGGTGAAGAGTTAGTTATCAGTGAAAGGTGGATGAGCCCCGAGGGTTTGGACCACCTGATGCATGATGCCGTTGTGGTGTGTGGGCAGCCTCAGCAGCCACTGCAGGTGTCAGAGCAGTCTCCTCCCCCACCGGAGTTCCAGATGCTACTAACTAAACTTCTACCCATACGTGAGGGAATTGGAAGTGCTCGGAGCTTGGCTGGAGATGCTGTGGACTGTGCCAGATATCAGCATGATAAAATGTCAGTTAAAAGGCTTCCAAAAATTCTAAACTTGGAAGCTGAGCAGCTTTGGGAATAAGGGCAGACATGCTTGCTATAGACTGTCCTGTGCCGAAATCTACCAGACTGAATGTTGGCTTTGAATAGATTCATTTCTCTGTTTTATTTATTTATTTCCTGTGAAAAGTGCATCTTGACAGAGATCTTTATGCAAACACTGTAAGTTACCAAACTATCATGGATTTCATTTATTTATTAGGACATGCAATTAAAATGTAAATTAAAACAGTCTGGCTTTATCTCTGCTGCTGTGATAATAATGCTGACAGAAAGCAGCACACAGGAAGAAAGGATTTGACTTACAGTTCCTGGTATCAGCGCATCACTGAAGCAGGAGCTCGAGACCCTGTTCACACCAGCATGCTCAGGAGCCCAGCGGGAAACAAAGGCACCGAAGCTGCTTGCTTGCTGCTTATGCTCAGATGGCCTTCATCTCTCTTACACCTGTCAGTGCCCAGCCCATGAAAAGGTGCTGCCCACATTGAGATGGGTCATCCCACCCATCTCAATTAACAACTAAGACAACCTCCCGGAGATATGCCCCCAGGCTAACCCCGGCTAACCCAACCCAAGTAACTCTTCCCTTGAAACTCCCTTCTCAGATGAATTATTGGCTGTAACATGTTGATATCTAAAAATTAACCAGCACAATTACTTAGGTTAAAAACTCCCACTGTCTAGTTTCAAAACATTGGGGGAGGGTACCAAAGCGTGGAAGTTAACCACAAAGTTAAGTGGCTGTAAGTCAGAATATTGGCTAGAGTTTGTTTGTGTTTATGAAAACTAAGCATTGAGGATCATAAGATGACCACAACAGTCCTTTTCACTCTAGCGTCTTTGAAAGCTGGAAAGGGAAGAGGAGAGAGACACTGGGGATTTCACATGTATTGAAAATGATGGCCTGTAAGCAATAGATCATGCTTGGGGCACTGTCCCCTGTTTCCCACTATAGAAATCATGGATTGAATGTACCTGTGTCTTTTCCATGTTCTAAATGGCCTGGTTGCTAAGATTAGTGAGGTCCAGAGCTCACCATGGCCTCATTTTTCATCCGCTGTCCCCGGGAGTAACACAGAAGCAGCTGGCAACACAAGAGTATTGTCCCTGTGTTTGTACACAAGCCCCCTTTGTTCCCGCATGCACAGAGCAGCGGCTGTGACAATAGCCTGAGCAGCACTGCATCCTTCTCCAGTGTTGCACTTGTTTATCAGTTCTGGGATTGGCGAAACAATGACTTCCTGCTAGAAGGGGGCAGGTTGTCATATTCTATTTCATTTCCCCCAGTCTTCAGGGTCAGAGTGGTGAGTGAGGCCCAGGGAGATCTGGACTGCCAAAATGTCACCACTTCAAGAGACTGGCAGGGCAGGATGCTTCGTCTCTCCTGTGCAAGGTAGGAACCACCCTGGGAGAAGGAACCAGACAGGTAACCTGGAGAGAGGCTGAGAGCCTAGGGCGGGGCCACTGCAGGCAGGGGCTGAGTGTGTAGCCCAAGGAGGATGGGGCTCTGGGCTGGAGACAGACACCTCTGGCTCACACACAGGGAAAAGCAACTGTGGTCAGGTTTGACAGCCTCCCAATAGGGAAGCAGACCTAGTCTGTGCTACCTGTGGGTTCCACATATAAGGATGTAACCAATGTTGAATAAAAAATATCATTTACATTTCATCTGTCCTGAGCATGCAGAGACATTTTTCCTTGTTTTCTGAACAACACAGAACATAAAGTTACTGAACCTTTATGTTGTACTAGATAGGGCAGCAATCTAGTGATGACCGTAGTATATGGAAGATATGCACATCTTATGGAAAAGGCTTTTTTAATTTTTAAAATAAGGGCTTTGTGCATTCTCAGATTCTGGTATCTCCGAGGGTCCTGACTCCAATCCTCTGATGATAATAAGGGGGCAGCTATGCCTTTTAAAACATTTTTAAAGATTTATTCATTTCATTTCATGCATAAGGATGTTTTGCCTTCTTATATGTCATGTTCTGCCCAACAGCAACATTCTCTCCAAACTGAAACATATGCTCCAAAAAGGGGGTTGGAGAGAGGTAAACAGGTGGCCACAGTATCTGGGAAGAATGGAAGCTTGGAAGATTCTTGGGGCCCCCACCAACAGTGTAAGAGGAAGTAAACACCTAATGCCTCTGAGACCTGTGAGTGACCAGAATCTTCAGGGACATGGAGGTTTATCAAAGTAACCATTTCTAAAGAGCAGTTGTTATTACTAAGCTATTACTGTATATACCATTTACATATAGACATTACTTTATTATCTTACTGTATATACCATGCACATATAGACGTTATTTTATCTTACTTATATACCATGTACATATAGACATTACTTTGTCTTACTGTATATACCATGCACATACAAATGTTCCTTTGTCTTATTGTATATACCATGTACACATAGATGTTCCTTTGTCTTACTATATATACTATGCACATATAGACATTACTTTATTGTCTTACTGTATATACCATGCACATATAGACATTACTTTATTATCTCACAGTGCTAATTGCTATAACACCAAACACTTACACAGTCGTGCTTCCTATTCTTGCAGAACTCAAGCCCAGGAAGTCTGGTTTTAGGATCTGATCTCCATGTTGCCAATACACTGAGACCATGACAGCATTTTATTCTGAGAGGCCTTGCAGTGTCAGGGTAAGTCTCAGTACTGAGTCCTTTGCCCTGCTTATATACTGTCTTTAAGAGTTTTACATTCCTTTCCTCTTCTATTCTAGACGATAACCTAGTCAAGTAGGTACTATATTACCCCAATTTAATAGATAAGGAGATAGAGGCACAGACAAGTGAAATCTTTCATGCAAGGTCACATGACCTTTAAATAGGGAGCGAGATTTGAACTCGGTTCTCACTGGAGCATTACGTGACTATGAGGCTTGCCCAGCTTCCCTGCTGTCCCTCAATGGACTGGTGTGTTAGAGGGTGGCATTTACTCCTGGCTTTATAGGATTCCTGCACCCATACTGTGCAGCTGGAAGACTGAGCAGATGTGAAATGACCGACCTGCAGCCGTCAACTTTGAACAAAGCCGGACTCCCCCACGGCGACAGGGAGGGAACGGTAATGACTGTGAGGGGACGATGCCTCGTGCTTGGCTGTAGGTGGACTGAGGAGCTGTATAAGTAGGATAATAAGTTTGCTTATGTATTAAACAGACAGGACACGGGGAGCATATTCAGGAAGCTACCTGTATTTCTGCCCACCTCTCTGTCTAGTTCTTCTCTGTAGGCCCCATTGTTGTCCTAGGACAAAAGTTAAAGAAGTCTGTCATTTTCCTGAATGACCTTTAGGGAACCAAAATTTCCTGCTTACTTACAGTTTTTATTTGTTTTTATTTTGTTTGTTTGTTTGTTTCGAGGCAGGTTTCTGTGTAACAGCCCTGGCTGTCCTAGAACTCACAGTGATCCACCTGCTTCTGCCTCCCAAATGCTGGGGCTAAAGGCCTGTGCCACCACCACCAGGCTCCTTACTTAGAATTTTAACATGGTGTCGCTTAAAAAAATAATATTCTCAGTCCTGTGGGGGATGCCAGACTTTCAGCGCCATCTGGAGTGGAGACCCTCCCCACCACCTCCCATGGAGGGAAGCAGGAAAGCCACCCAAGTTTCAGCTTGGTTCATGTATGGTGTGTTAGTTAACATTCTGCTACTTGGACAAAATACCCGAACGGATCAACTTTTAAGGAACAAAGTTTCATTTTGGCTCATACTTTTGTGGGGTTCCTCATGGCAAAAACACACAGTAGAAGCAATCTGTTCCCTTCACAGCAGCAGGAAAGCAAGGAGGAGAGATGTTTTAGTTGGGGTTCTCTGGGGGAACAGAAATGAGGAGATGGGTGTGTGTATACAGAATATATATATATATATATATATATATATATATATATATATATATATATCAGGGTTTATTAAGTCAGGTTGAAAACAGTAATGGAAGTCAAATCACACCTGAGTCATGGAGAATCCAGTAGTTCCTAGGTCCTTGACGTACGAACTGACAATATGACCACTCCATGACTTGGTTAAGGAGAAGCTTTTTACTGTAACCATGAGGGACAGAGAAGCCAGAGACATCTGGAAGAATCTAGAGCAGAGTGAGAACGCTGTAGATTAAACGTGGTAACCTCACCATGAGAGAAACAGAAAAATGAGCGAAGCAGGAGCAGTTCAGGAGATCCAAGCGGGGAGGGGATAGGAGAGAGGGAGAGAGAGAGGTACCGGAGCAGGGGGGGGGGGGGGCAAGAGAGGGATTTAGCAAAGAAGACAAAAAGAACCACAGGCCAAAGAAAGCACATATAGCTGAAATAGTAGGGTTATAAGAATGAGTAGCTGTCAGGAGGGAAAGCCATGAGCTGAATGAAGTTTAGGGGAGGGGAGGAGGGGAGAAGAGCCAGGAGGCCAGCACGGACTCTGAAATGTGTACTTGTGATACTGAGTGCTCTTGGAGGCCAGCATGTGCCTTGGTATGCTATTAGATACCACGGAGAGCCATTTGTCCCTTCTGCCAGTGACAGGGAAATGGCTCTTTTGGTAGAGGGGAACCAGCTTCACAAGCCCCCGAGGAATTCTGGCTTTTGTCTAACCACCAGAATTTGGGGAAATGGAGTTTCCTTTGTACCTAACACTCGAGACTGGTGTCTCAACAGTCGGAGTAGTACCACAGTGGCTGCCTCGCACTGGAAAGCAGCAACTGGTAGTTTCTTAGTCCATGTAGTGATGGCTTCAGCAGTTCTTATCTAGTGCAGGAAGTCCAGAAGGTCCTCTGGTCCCTATCCCAGGAAAATCACTTGGAAATGCTGGTTCTGCTGCTGCTGACAGCAGCACAAATCAAGGTGAGGCCAGAAGGAAGGCCGACCTAGCAAAAGGTCAGACAATCCTGCTTCTGACTACCTTTTTACCCCAGGGTGTGTCTTCCCAGCTCTATCAAGACTATCGGGACAGGTTTTTAGGTAAGGCTCTTTCCTCAGGTGGCTCTAATGTGTGGCAAGTTGACTTTAAAACCAACCATAACAAGAGAGGGAGAAGCTAAGTTCCAGACATGCCCATCAAGGGCACAGTCCCAGTGACCCAACTTCCTCCAGAGGCCCAGCGTTCCATGGCTTCCACCCCAGTGCCGATACTACCTCAGGCTGGTGACTAGGCATTTAGTATATGGTCTTTAAAGGACACTTAACATATAGCTGGTGACACTGGCTGGGCCCTAAGTTTTATCTTTTAGTATGATCTGTGGGCGCTTCAGAGAGTGTCCTTTTTAGTAAATTTTGAGGATCTCTGAACGCCCCAGGAAGTGGCTGCCTAAATCTCCCTCCTTAAGCATCAGAGACAGGACTGTTATAGACACACCAGACTTGGGGAATTAAATAACTTAAATTTAGAGACTAGAAGTCCAAGGCCAAGGATAGCTCTTGCAGGTGCCTGTCTTCCTACTGTGTTCATCTGCTGTGTTTTTACAAAACCCTGGTGTACACTGCTTTAAGTTCTACACTAAGGACCTCGTTATTTAACACAATCAACTTTTAAAATATGTATGTATGTATGTACGTATGTATGTGTGTGTGTGTGTTGCACGTGTGCCAGAGTGCATATGTGGAGACCAGAAGACAACTTGTATGTGTGTGTGTGCCACAGTGCATATGGTGGAGACCAGAAGAAAACTTGTGTGTGTGTGTGTGTGTGTGTGGTGTCCCACAGTGTATTCATGGAGACCAGAAGACAAGTTGTGTGAGTCACTTTTCTCTTTCCACCGTGCAGGTTGCTGGGATTGGACTCAGGTATTTGGGTTGACAACAAGTACAATCACCCACTGAGCCATTTTTACGGCCCACAATCAGCTTTTTAGAAGTCCTGGTTTCTTATACAGTCCTATCCTGAACTATTGGGGACAGCTTGTGAATTTGGGAGGCACACAGGTATTAATAGCTTCCTTGTTCCAAAGAGTTTCTACTATACTCCAAGCACTTCAGAGGCTGAGGCAGAATAATCGCTGAGAACTGAAGTTCAGCCTAGGTTGCAGACCCTGTTTCAAACAAACAAACAAACGAAGCAAAACCAAATAAACAAGGAGTGACAGAGTCCACAGGTTACCTGTGGCGTGTCTCAGGCTTGAGGAAAATAATCACGGTTTACCCAGGCGAGCCCCATTATTCCAGCTCGCTACCTCCTCCCTTGTTTCCCCTTTCTTTGGGTTTCTAAAGCATGATGCAGACCTATGTCCTCAGAGACATCTCAGCTCGAGGAACACTGCATTCCTCTGAACGACACTGTGTTCCTCTGAAGCCACTCTTTGGGGCAATAGTTGAATGTTGATGGTTAGAGCTGAGAGCGTACCCTTTGCTTTTCCGCAAACTCCTCCCGTCCCCTGCCAGCTGTCTCCCTTGTCCAGCCTCCTTTGTGTGCCGGAGTGGCTATAGAAAGGGGACACGAGCTTCATGCCACTGCTGTCCTTCCTTCTGCATCCTGACATCACTGCTTGCTTTGGAGTGTGCCGGCTATTCAGCTTAAACTGAGACCAAAATAGCTTCTGCATCCCGCTCCCCAAACAACACCTCATTTTGCTTTCACAGAGAACCCTAGGATATTATTATCCACAGATGGGAGAAGCACCTGGAACTAGGAAAGGTTAAAGAATTCACCCAAGATGGGTTTGGAGGAGGGAAGCGAAGAGTCCAGATTTAGCTCATATCCATCTACCCTTCTCTGGGCCATCAGCATCTGAGATACTTTAAGCCTTTTTTTTTTCTTTTTTGCCTGTCACAGTTAGGTGTGCACTGCATAAGCATCCTCCTCTGGTGAGCGTTCTGAAGGTTGTTATGTCTCTGATGTAGAGATGCCGACAGGCATGACAGGTGCAGCGTGAGATGAGTTTCTTCTTCCAAGGAGATGTCTTTGATGGTTGAAAAGCCCCTTCTCCTCCCCACAGTTTAAGTGAAAAGGTGGGAGGATGAATGGGAGTGGAGTGTCTCTTTGTCGGAGCACATTAAAGCGATGGCATTTACTCAGGATCTTAACGGGAGGCAGAAGGGCCGTGCCATTGCTCGGTTCCTTAGGAGGCTGTAGCCTAGAGGGCTTCAAAAGTATAAAACTCTACTTAAAAACTATACTTAAAAAAACAAACAACAACAAACAAACAAACAGCATGCCTCAGAAAGGGAGACCATGGATTTCTCTGCAGCCATTTGGAAACATTATGCCTAGGGGATCATCTAATGGCAGTGGGGGGCTGGGTTGGGCTGGGGTGGAGCTGAGCTCCAAGCAACAGAACCTAGATAGGCTGGGGATGCAGCTGGAAGGGAGATGGGGGAGGACAGAATGCATTTTCTGTTCGTCTGTCCAGTAGTTTAGTTCATGTCATGTCAGAAGCTTTTGTGAACCCTCACCAGGAGAGGGCAGACATTGGTAAGTGGCTATGCGCTACTCTCTGGGTTTTCAAGAAAATGTAGCTACCGGAAGGAGGGCATCTATGGTGGCTTGAAAGAAAATGACCTCCAGAGGGATTGACACTGTTAGGAAGTGTGACTTTGTTGGAGTAGGTGTGGCCTTGTCGGAGGAAGTGTGTCACTGTGGAGGAGGGCTTTAAGGTCTCATATATGCTTAAGCCACACCCAGTGTCTCAGTCTACTTCCTGTTATCTGTGTAATCAATGTGTAGGAGCTGCCCACGCAGTGCAAATACTGATACACCCCATGAGTGTGAATTTCAGAAACATGCAGAGAAACAAACAAAGCCACAGGGGAAAAGACAGAGTATGGGTACCAGCGGGACCAGCCAAGGGAGGGACACAGAAACGCCCGGAATTTTTGATCTGAACTATGGAAAGCACATGTGTTTGTGTGTGTGCATATGTGTGTGCATGTGTGTGTATGTGTGTGTTTGTGGATGGTATGTGTGTGTGATGTGTGTATGTGTGGTGTGTGTGCATGTGTATGGTGTGTGCATATATATGTGCATGTGTGTATGGATGATGTGTGTAT
>JABTXL010001273.1:7945408-7965620 GCA_025134845.1 Neodon shergylaensis | reverse complement strand
GCACACAGAAAGAGCAGCGCAGGAGATTTGATGGAACGTTGGAGATTAATTGGGGCGATGTGAATGAGGACCAAGTAGTAAGTGATACTAGAGAATCGGTCATTTTAAACTCTGGTCCTAATGTTGCCTTTTAGTTGGGAGAATAGCGCTTCACTTTTGTCTTTTGGAGGATGTAAGTTCAAAGACTTGTGGGGAAAATCCATGGTGCCTGTAATTTACATAAAAATAATATTTATTGAAATAGATAGAGAGACAAACATGTGTAAAAAGTTCTCAATTGCTGGGAGAGTATGAAAGTTTAGGCTTCACACTGAAAACTTAAATTCAAAGTGTCAAGGCCATGAATGAGAAAGGACGTTTCTTCAAAGACATTGATTGACACAGACGACATAAATATCCCAAAGAAAATGCCACCTAAGACTTGAGAGACAGGCAGCAGTGGATCAGGAATGTTCCAGGCACAGGGAAGAGTTGGGCCTGGGGGCCCAACTTCCTATAGTAACAAACAGACAACCAATGTCATTGTGGGATGGGAAGCAACGGCTTAGTCACTGAAGGGTGAGTGACAGGCAGGAAGATCAGGTCCCACAAGGCTTATGTGTGTGTATGCATGCATGCATGCATGCATGTGTGCATGTATGCCTGTGTGTTTCAGGAAGTAATCTGGATTTTCTTCTCAGCACACTGTAGAGGCAGATGGATATGTTTTTGAAACAGGCCAGCTAACAGGCATGGGGCTATAAGGAGCCACTTGTTCCAGTTCCAAATACTTAGTCTATACTACTTTGTTTAGCTTTGCTGAGCCCTTACCAACTACATGCACACTAGAATCTCTCTTTGATGTGTAAACCAACGAAGCTCAGAAGGACCAGGTAACTTGCAGAGGTCACCGCAGGTCTGAAGGACACAGGATTGGAACTGAGGTGGCCTGACTTCAAGGCCTATGCTCTAAGTACTGCGTTACAGTGTTGCTCCAGGCCACTCAAATTTCTGTATGGGGACTTGGCCAACAGTTTAGGCAGGAAGCCTTCTTGTGGAACAGTCAGTCAAGGCAACTGGCAGTGGAGCCTTGCAGGAGACAAAGTAACAGTGGAGAAGGAGACAAAGGAGAGGGGACGGGGAAATTTCAGAGCAAGTATTCATAACTGACGTCAAAGAAGAGATCAGTTTGTTCCCCCACTGAAAACCTGAGTTTTCATAGCACTGGCCTGAGAAATGGACCAGAATAAGGGAGCACAGAAATGCTTTAATTGTTAAAAACTCAAGCAAGTGCTAGCAGCCCCTTAGCGTGCTCCTCGGCCGAGTCGGGTGGCTCGTTGTGCGGTCAGCTCACGTTCCCCTTGTCCTGGCCTCTGCTAACATTCATTGGTGCAACTTGTCATTTGTACGGTGTGAGCCCTGTAATCTGCAGCTGCTGTAATACGTAGGCCATTTCTGTACCTCTGTACCCTCAGCTGATTGTCAGTCCAGGCAAACCCCAGTTCCCGGTCTCTCCTCTAATAGTTCCTCGACCTAGCGATCGTAGCCTTAGCCTTGGATGGCATGATCACACACCTGTGTGTGCTCGCCAGAAGCCCTTGATCCGTGAGCCTCTTCAGAATGCTTAACCGGTATGAGAAATTAAACAAATATTGAAAAGCGATAGAAAGAAAAGAACATGGCCATGTCTTCTAATGCTTATTGATTTGTGGGATCTTCTCAGGCATGAAAACAAGACTCAGTGCTAGTATCTTGACATCGGATGCCTGTTCCCTAGAAGAGTGGTTTATTGATTAGGTGGGGGTTCCCAGTGAACAGGATTCTTCCCGGGAAAGTAATCAGCCTTCAGAGATGGAGCTGTACTGAGACCGAATTGAACCCATTTGAAGGGCAGAGCACCGTAGTCCAGAAGAATCAATAGCACCCTTGAAGGCCACTGAGGCCACTTTTCTGTCTCACATCAACATCTCTGAGGGTCGCCTTTTACCATTCTTTTGTCCCCCTAAAGGCCTCAAGATTCCTGGTTGGTTTTTCTGTGGTGGTGGTGGGGGGGGGGGGAGGCAAGCACTATGCCGTGTTGGGCACAGAAGACACAGGTCTGCAGAGTAAAACACCAGCTCCTCTGCAGTCCCCTTTCGCCATACCTTCCTGAGAACTCTTTGGTCAGCTGCTGTTCCATGCTACACACTATGTAAAGGATCGGCGACACAGCTGTGTGCAAGATGACGAAAGCCTTGCCTTCTTGTAGCTTATTTCTTCATTGATTCTTTGTGGATTTCCTATCAGCTGCACTCATTTTCCTGCCCCTCCATACCTGCCCTCTGCCCTTGCAACCTTCCCCCCAAAGAAAACAAAAAAAAAGATAAAAAATTAAAATTAAAATTAAAAAACCTCTTTCCCTGGAAGCTGCAATGTGCCGTGGTGTGTCTCACAGTCTGTCCATTAGTCCAGACGTCTCTCTCCTTGCAAATGTGTAGTCTGAGGTCTCTGGCTTCTGCTACACGATCGATACCAGATCCCCACGGGACTCCTCTCGGATGCCTTGTTGTTGCTCTATGTCATGGAGATCCTGCAGCTTTGGATCTGCAGGATCAGCTTTTTCACATGCTCCAGCAGTTTACAGATGGGGCAGATGCTGGGGCGGGCCAGCTCAAAGCCCTGGATCTGGGCCTGGGTGGTAGCTGAGTTTGTCAAGCTGCCTGCCCTCCTATACCCCCACCAGCAGAATCTGCTCGCCAGCGATGCCCTGGTGAGAGGTGGAACCAACTCTCCTGCCTCACCCCTCCCCCTGAATCTCCTGTGCCTATGCCACCAGGCCCAGCTCTACTGTGCTGTCCAGGCAAGGTGTGGGCCCGCTCCCTGGATGGCTGTAGCTGGTGAGAGACGGGGCTTTCAGGGACAGTTCTCCCGCCTGCAGTGAGGGGTGGGATGTGGGGGCACAACACATCTCTCCCGTTCCCATGCCACTTCCCTGCTGACAAGGGGCGGGGCCGGTTCTCCAGAGCTCACATCCTCTGGGCTGTGGCCCAAGTCACATGACTGAGAGCAAGGGCATCTCAGGTTTCCTCTGCCAGCCTGGATGTCCCTCTACCAGTGCCAGCCAGGCCTATGGGTATCCTCTAGCACCCAGATCTTTTGACCAAGTTGATACTCTTTCTATAGATTGTATTTTTATTTCTGTATGCTAGTGTGTGTCTTTCCCTCTGTCTCTGTCTCTCTGTCTCTGTCTCTCTCTCTCTATGTGTGTGTGGTTATGTACATCACATGTGTGTTTGTGCCCATGGAGGACTGAAGAGGTTATCGCTCCCCTGCTGCTAAGTAACAGGTGTTCTTGACCTGCCTGATGTGAAGATTGGGAACAGAGCACAGGTTCTCTGGTAGATCAGTATGCAGTCTTTTCTGCTAAGCCCTTTTTCCCAGCCCTTTCTAGGCAATACTGTGACAATGTGGTATACAGTCTTCCAGCCCATACATTCACAAAGGTAAACACGTTCATACTGTATGTGTGGTTCTGTAACTTTTCACTAGCAATTTGTCTTGGAATTCATCCCATCTGACCTTCCCTGTCCTTTGATAAACCCTGAAGATAAGCAAGTGGGGTTGTCATTAGTTTTCACAAACAAGGCTGGAGAGAAGGCTCAGTGGTTAAGAGTGTTTGCCGTTTTCCCAGAGGACCTGAATTTGGTTCCCAGCACAAGTCTGTGGCTGCTCGTGTCTTCCTGGAACTCCAGCCTAGGGAATCCACCACTACCTTCTGGCCTCTGAAGGCACACATGAAGCAGACAAGCACTCATAGACACACATACGCACATACTCATACTTTCCTTTGCACATTGTGTTGACATGTAAGTGTGAACACCAAGTATTTGCGTGTGAATTAGGTAGATTCTCTGTACCTCGCTTTCCCACTCTGTACAATTGCACTAGTGAAGTAATGCTTCTACAGACACCATGGAAGTGCACTTCAACTCCGTGTGGAGGCAGCACTGCACACCCACAGGGATAGGCACAATAAGATAATCAAGCAGATAAGAAATGTTGGTGAGGGTAGAGAGAAATGAGAAAACCCGCCCCCTGCTGGTCACAGCGGAAAATGCTGCTGCTCCCTTGGAAGACAGTCTGACGATTTCCTCCAGAGGGAAAACCCAGACTGTAATTTAATCCAAGAAGTTCCCTTCTAGGTCTATTCCCAGGAGAAATGGAAATAGATGTCTGCACAAAAAATGTTCATAGCAGTTTTGTTTGTAACATATCAAAGATAGATGTAACTCAAGTATCCACCAATTAATGAAGGGTTAAATACAAAATTCGTATATCTAATAAACTGGCATATATAGAGTATATCTGTAAACTAGCATATATATGTATAATATATCTGGAATATTACTGTATTTTTACAGTAAACTGGAATATTACTCAGCATTAAAGAGAGATTAAATACTGATAGCTGCTAGAATATGGACAATCTTAGAGACATGCTAAGTGAAAGAAATGAGTCAGAAACAACATTATAATAGATATGTTCACTTATAGAACATTTCCAGAAGAAAAGAGGGAGGTGGCTAAGTCATTAAAAGGCATGGGCGCAAGCACGGGAAGAGAGAGATGCTGTTGGGTTTCTTTTTTGGAGTGATAAAGATGTTTAAAATGAGCCACATTTGAGAATGTGTTTTAAATCACTGAGCTGCTATGGACTATAAATAGTTTAATTTTATACCAGGTGCCAAGCTCTGAATACCATGCTCACGCCTCCCACGAATTCCTATGTTGGAACTTGCTGACAGTGTGACCGTCTTTGTGTTGGGCCTCTGGGGGGCGCGATTAGACCATCAGGATGAAGCTCTCACAATTGGGACTAGTGCCTTCATGGAAGATACCCTACATAGTGCTTCCTCCCTTTTAACATTTGGAGGCCCTATTAGGCACCAGCCACGAACTGGAAAACGAGCCCTCACAAGGCCCTGGGTAGAGCCTCCATCTGGAATACCCTAGCATCCAGAAAGATAAGGAGCAAACTACTTTTGCATAGAAGCCATTATTTGATAATGATAGTTGCAATAACCCAAAAGACCAAGGCACTGTGTAAATTACACCTCAACAAACCTATCATTTTTTTTTAAAAAAAGTGGTTGCTTTGAATATTCCCTGAAGGACAGGTATAAAAAATACACAGAAAGACTCTAGCAGTCTGTAAGCTCTGTGTAATTACTCATTGATTTCTTTGCTGTTTTCAGGAGCCAGGGTCCTACAAGCACATTTTAAAGTTAATTTTTTTTTGAGACAGACTTTCTCTGTGTAGCTTTGAAGCCTGTCCTGGAACTCACTATGTAGACCAGGCTGGCCTTGAACTCACAGAGATCCACCTACCTCTGCCTCCTGAATGCTGGGATTACAGGCATGTGCCACCACTGCCTGGTTTTAAAGTTAATTTTATTAAGTTAGCATATGTATTGGGTTTCATTGTGGCCTTTTTCATAAGCATTTGGTGGTGCAGGACAATTGTCAATTATGTTTTAAATAAATGCTGATTGGCCAGTAGTCAAGCAGGAAGTGTAGGTGGGACAACCAGAAAGGAAGTAGAGGCAGGTCAATGAGAACAGGGAAATTCTGGGAAGAGGGAAGCTACCTTTGTAGTCCTGCCCAGACACAAAAGAAGCAAGATGTGACTACACCGCTGAAAAAGGTACTGAGCCATGTGGCTAACACAGATAAAAATAATGGGCTAATGTAAGTTATAAGAGTTAATAAGAAGCCTGAGTAATGGGCCAATCAGTTTATGATTAATGTAGACCTCTGTGTGATTTCTTTGGGACTTAACGAATGCGGGAACCAGGCAGGACAGAAACCTCAGATAACAATTTGGTATTATACTTTGCTCTTATTTCTCCCCCTCCCTCCAAGCAGACTTGTTTATCCAGAGCACGGGTACATCATTCTTTTCAGATTGTGCACAGTTGTACCCTTCTCCTGAAAACTCGACCAGGCTCTTCCCCAAGGCTGCTGTTGGAGGCTACCCCTGGGAACCTGGCTGGCTGCTTGTCAGTTTCCTTTTTCTTCTCGAAAGCAGCCAGCACCAAAACCTTTGGAGGACATACCTGTGCCTAGGGCGTTTCCTTCGGGCGGTGGAACCTAGAACACGCTTTGCTTTCCTCTTACTTAAACTGATTGTATTTTTTCTCATGAAAAGGGAACTTGTACAAACTGTAATGTTTTAAAATAAGAGCAGCCATCCATCTTCCTCCTGGGGTCCCACCAATGGCAGCCATGGTGTAGGAACCCTCCTTGATGCTACTTGTTAGGAGCCCTTCCCAATTTGAGGAGAAGGTTGTATAATGAGTTCTGGAAGCGGCAGCTAGAGGGCGACAAACTAAACATGGGGAAAGGACGGCCGCTGTCTCCGGCCCATATTTTCTTACTTGAAAGTTTCCAAATTCCCTGCAATAAAAGCCATGGCCATGTGGCACTGCACCCTGCACAGCTTCCAGACCCTGTCAGGTCTCAAAGACTTCCTCCGCAATGTCGTTCGCCTCACAGCAATTCCGGGACACGGGCCCGTGCAAAAATGCAGTGAGCGAGTTAGGTGATAACGGGATGCACGCGACTAGTAAGTGGCTGCCTTGCCTTAAACTCCCAGGCAAGGATGATACACGAGGGTGTGCTTAAAAACTGTGTTAACAAATATTCTTTTTAAAAATATGTTATTAACGTAAACATAATCTATTCTGATCGAGGTTCCTCTCCCCCAACTCCTCCCAGCTCTCTCTACCTCCCCACCCACCCAACACTTCATCTTTCTTTCTCTCTTTGTTTAAAAACAAACGGGCAAACACAAAGACAAAACCAGAATCTTTTTAAAAAGGAAAATAAAGACACAAGAAACACACACACACAAAAACTCATAAAAACAAAATTGGAAACCGTAATTTACAAGCAAAAGGCCAATAAGACAAAAAATGCCTTCAAAAACAATATGAGATTGAGTTCATTTTGCATTGGCGATCTTCTGTTGGGCATGGGACCTTACGTGTGGTTAATATACACAGTGAGCTGTTTTCTGCCTACCGTGAAGTGTCCAAGTGCACGGTCAGGTGACTATGTGCTGAAATGGAAGACTGAAGTAAATCTCCTCTCCTTTAGCGTATTTTCTCAGGTTATAACGCTGAGACAGCGAACGCCTTGAAGGCAGAGGGTGTGAAATGCCCACATCTGCCCTCCTGTTTTATCGCAGGTTGCAGCCTTTATGACGCAGGGTGTTGCAGACTTGGTTTGCATAGATCATAGGAGCAAAGCGGCTGCTTTTCAATTATCCCAGAATCACAGATAATTCCTTCTCGGATGTCTCTAGGCTGGGTGGTGGATATTTAACTCTCTGGGCTCTCAGGAGAAGTCTCTTCAGGGTGACAGGTCTGTTTGCAGGCTTGAGTTTGGAAATTGGGAGAATTTTCGGTTTGAAGGACTTAGGAAAGGCATTCTTACCTTCTGGCTGGGAAGCACACTCTTACTTACCTAGCATGGGGGACGGGTGTCAGTCAGCAAATCTCCACTCACCTTCTCCACCATGGGGTCATCTGAAGCTTGCACACGTCCTTGGATTTGCTTTGCTAATGGGGTGTGATAGTACAGATTGGGTGGTTGAGGCTAAACAATGCTTCTGCAGTTTGCCTGGCCTTGTGGTCCTATACCTGGCGAGGAGAAAGCATGCTGAGGGTAGCTGCAGTCCTTTCTCCCAAGACCCCAAACAGAATTAGTCATAGGAAACAGAACTCAGCCCAACTAGTCGAAGGATTCTTCTAGCCCACCTACAGATCTTCAAGTAAGGCATACTAGTGTCTTTCTTTTTTCTTCTTTTTAGTGTGTGTGTGTGTGTATTCATTTGTATGATTTCAGGTAAAAATACCAGGTCACATTTGTGAAACTCAGAAGACACCTTTTGAGTTAACCCTCACCTTCAACCCTTACTTGAGGCAGGTACACTGTATGACGTGCTAGCTGGCCTGGGAGGTCTAAGGCTTTTTCTGTGTCACGTCCTATTTTGACATAGGGAAACTGGAATTACAGACACATGTTGTCATTTTTACAAGGGTTCTGGGGATCCGAACTCTGATCCTCCTGCATGTGCAGCCAACATTTTATCCACTAAGTCATCTCTCCAGCCCATGTGCTTGTTTTCTTAGACCACAAAGTCGTTTTTGTTTTTCATAGCATCATCGGCGCAATAGCAGACTGATATTTGGGGGCTTTGCTCGAGTGTGTAGACATGGAGACAAGCTGTGAGGACATGTCCCATTAAAGCAGCTCCTAGGACAGCAGCCTTGAGAAGAGCTCATCACGGGAATGAACTGGAGGTATCGTGGTGAGTTTCTTGAAGCAACCCAAACTCTGAAATTTTAATAAACTGTTTGTGACCCCTTGTCACCTAAACCAACTTCATGGCCAAGAAATTGCTAAACCATGCATTTCATCATGGCCTCTCACACGCAGTGTGTGGAGGAAAGAGTGAGGGGTGTGGCATGGGCTGGGCCACAGCTGCATGCCAAAGTCTGGCTCTTGTCTAGTCTGCGCCTTCGGATAAGTAATTCAACCTCTTTGAACCTCACTGTCCTTATCTTCAAGATGGAGGTGGTTATAAAAATAAAATAGTTGCCAGGTGGTAGTGGTGCACACCTTTAATTCCAGCACTCTGAAGGCAGAGGCTGGTGGATCCCTGAATTCAAGGCCAACCTTGACTACAGAATGAGTTCCAGGACAGTCAGGGCTACACAGAGAAATTCTGTCTGGAAATCAAAACAAAAAAAGGAAGGAAGAAAGGAAAGAAGGAAGGAGGGAAGGAAGGAAGGAGCATGTTTATTACTAGTTTCCAAACTGCATTTAAGGAGTAGGATGCCCTTTCCAACAAAGTTAACATATAAAACTGATCACTGAATACAGTCTAAATCTTCATCATTTAGTACTAAGTCATTCAGTGTTGACTGAACTGTCAAGTTCCTACCCAGCACCCTTAGGGTTCTTTTTAGCCTGTTTAAAAAAATACTGACACAGTAATGATACTTGGCAAATGTGGGTGGTGGCAATAGTAGGCATATTGGTGACATATGATCTCAAAGTCTCTCAGAAGTTTTCATCTTCTTCTCTTCCCCTTAGATCTGTATTACTTATTGTAACTGGAAATCCAGAGTTACAGTCTCTCTCTCTCTCTCTCTCTCTCTCTCTCTCTCTCTCTCTCTCTCTCTCTCTCTCTCTCTGTGTGTGTGTGTGTATGTGCTGTTAAACTCAACATAAGGATGAGAAGACTCAACAACACCCAACAATTCAGCTTTCCTTTATGGGGAAGGTTAAGAAACAGGGTTTCTCTGTGTAGACTTGCTGGCTCTGGTTCTCACTGTAGACAGGCTAGCCTCAAACTCACAAAGATCTGCTTGCTTCTGCCTCTTGAGGACTGGAATTGAAGGCATGCGCCACCACTGCCCAGCTCAGCTGTCCTTATATCGTATTTTCTATGGTTCTGCAAACATCAATGTATCTGTTAGCCACCCACTGTTATCCTAGAGTTGCATGCGGTGGCTCTTTGCCTTGATGTCAGTATCTGAGCAGAGCTTGATATTTGCACCCAGATATAAAAGTCATCTCAGAAGAACACCCATGTGTGGCTTGACAGAGCTGTATGCTGTACCCCTTCCTCTGAGACAGGATCCGTTCACAAGTCTATGACAGCATACAAAAACGACAATCAGTTGTTACTGACAATGACTTGCCGTTTGGTCATAATTTGGCAGCACATTTTCACACAGCTCCTACATGTCTAGCCCATTGCATCAGCACCACAACCTTTTAAATCTACTCCACTGGACCACATGAGTCATCTGCACCTGACGGAAGAGCCCATCAGCATCTATCCAGAGAGAATTAACTGGAGTGGAACTAAGTGTCTTGATCAGTTTTCCTAGGAGCCAATCCTGAGACGAAAGCACAAGTAATCTATGTGTAAGGTAAGGGAAAGACTATTATCAAAGCAGGAAACCGAGAAGACAGGGAAAACTGGCCCATAAATGTAGTGTTATAAGGAAAATTATCCCTGTAATGGTGGTTGTAGTTTAACTCCTAAAAGCCTTGGGAGACTGTAGGGCATACACCTGAGAGTTAGGTCATTCGGGAAGAAGTCAGTGAGCATTTCTATGCCAGCTTCCTTGGCTGATGGTTGAGAATGCTTCCATGGGTATGAATTCCCTAGCTTTTATGGCCCTCCACAAGCCTGAGCACAGTGACCATGGTGAATGGGACTGCTCTTTAGAGGCAGCACCAACTCTGGTGTCTACAAACCTTTCTCTGTAGATCAACCAGACCATCCTCTCCTCTTCTTCCATCCTGTCCTACTATTCCTTACCCTAGCTACAACTTCTGTTGTCACAGGTTTTTAAATCAAGGAGATATCCCAGGCTGACACCATCAAGAGATTTGATCTTCTAGTAGCTGGGACTTAGTCAAGATGTATTTGTGTGACAGTTACCCATCTTGTTATCACTGTAGTCCGATATATTAAAATGTACCCAAGTGTTCCTGCAGCTTCTGGATATAGACTTCCTTGGTTCTGCTATGTTTTGATACCCAGATCAATTATCAACATCTATATGAAAGCTCTTTCCTTTGTCTGCTGGTTTACTAGCAGTTTTAGGTTGGGTGTAACTCTTACTGTTTCTATGGTAAAAGTTCATCTTCTTCCTATCTTCCCACTAAGAATCAACAGATATTAAATTTGAGCAAATGAGAAGCACAAAGTCCATAAGCAGGTCACCGGAGTTACAGCAAGAAGAGTTAGTTGTAATTACATTTCATGGTCTCTGAATCCATGTTGCTTAGTGACTGGGGACAGAGCACCAGATAATGACTCCTGGTTCAAAATATACCATATTTTCGTGGGGCGTACCTTGACTCCATAAGAGGTCACCCCAAAGTTGGCATCTCACCTGTGCCTTTATGTGTTGGTGAGTTGTTTTAATCTAGTTTTAGACAAACAGCTTTTGTGTGGCGTGGTATAATATGGAGGGAGTAGATCTTATGGTTCTTGGAACGTTGCCTTGGCTGTCCCTTGACAAGAAGAGGAAAAGCAAACTCTTCCTATGAATGCATTTTAGGGCCTAATACTCCTTCCATATCAGGATTTTGATGTTAGCGCCAGAGGTGTACTGTTCCTATATTTCCCATGCTTCCTTACTGTTTGTGCAATTGGATGTAGTAATAAGATTGGTGGGCTGGGCTGTGTCCCGCCACCCGGCTAGCTTTACCCGAAATAATTACATGGAAACTGTATTCCTTTAAACACTGCCTGGCCCATTAGTTCTAGCCTCTTATTGGCTAGCTCTTACATATTGACCTAACCCATTTCTAATAATCTGTGTAGCCCACGAGGTGGCGAACCAGGGAAGATCTTAACCTGCGGCTGTGTCGGGAGTGAGAATCATGACGACTCCCTGACCCAGCTTCTTTCTCCCAGCATTCTGTTCTGTTTACTCCGCCTATCTAAATTCTACCCTATCAGAGGCCAAGCAGTTTCTTTATTACTTAACCAATGAAACAACAGATAGAAAGATGACCCTCCTCCATCAATTGGATATCAGCACAATCGGCCCTCTGACACAGCCTTTAAGAGTTTCATTACACACTTCCATAGGAACTGTTAGATCATCAACCTAAGTTGATAGCTTGTTGTTGTTATTGTTGTTTTTGCTTTTTTTGTTTTGGTTTTGTTCTTGTTTTCTGAGACAGGATTTCTCGGTGTAGCTCTGGCTGTCCTGGAATTCGCTCTGTAGGCCAGCTGGCTTCAAACTCAGAGATCTGCTGCCTCTGACTCCTGAGGGCTGGGATTAAAGACATGTGTCACCACTGCCCAGTGACGGCTGCATAGTTTGGGTTGGTCGTTTTTTTCCCCTTTGGTACTTCTGTACCTCTCAACCAGTAACTGACCCCAAAGCTTTACAGATGTCATACTTCCTCCCCTTTCTCTCTATTGCTAAATATTACACACGCCAGACACTTCCTTCCACCTGTGCTCCAACCCAATCCACTACCATCAGGATGCTAGTTCTTGAGGAATCAGGAACTCCTCTCTTGGCACCATCAACAGATCTGTATTGTCACCAGCCAGGCAAAGATCCAACTTTGAGAATCCTATCTTGACGTTCCGTTTCTTAGGACCAAAATTCAGTCATAAAGAAGACCTTGAAGATAATGTGTCTGGTCCAGCAGTTCTCCTGGAAGATGATGGAAGCTCCACCAGGCAGGAGAAACCAGGTAGGAATACATTAACATGCACATTACCAAAACAGGCGTAATCCTGCTGGAGAACTTTGGAAAACAATATGAAATGTGTTTTTTTAGGTTATCTCAACTAAGTGGCATGAAAGCTGGGTTATTTATTTATACCAGCTTTGCCCAGTGATTGGCTGAGGTGATACACATGGTGGCATCAATTCCTGGATATATGGCATCACCTATGGTGAGAAAAGCACAGAGGGGATTCAGGAGCAGCGACTCAACCTGGGGAAGGCAAAGATGTCAGGAGTCAGGGGCATTTCTTGTGTGGCTCATGCGAAGGTGTGGCTGCTTGGCAGAGCTCTTCCTGTGGATGTTAAAGAGGCTGGAGAGAAGGAATATACAAATCTAGCACCGGTGTGTCCTTTCCACAGCTTAGGGGAATGCCTTGATTGGGATGGAGCAAGGGTAGGGGCACAGAGTGGCTGTTGTTTAGCTCTTCACGGTTTCAACCTAGGGAGTAAGGTCTCCTTGCTTGGCCTTGAGCTGCTAAATTGTGCTAGATTAAATTTTGAGTTATGTTAATGACTTTAAGGAAAGTAGAATGGAAAAATTAAAGAGGTCTGTCACTTTAAAAATGTTTCTAAGCTACAACACACCTGGAGAGATGACTCAGTTTAGCCTGTTCTTCTCTTCTGGTCTGAGAAGAAATGAAGTCTCTGGCAGAGCAAGTGGATGTAGCAGTTTCCCAGGACTTAGTAAGGTCTTTTTTTTTTTCCTGTGGGGCCTTTGAGTGTGTTTCATTTTTCCTCTATTCTAGTGTTCAGTGGAAGGCAGTGTTGGAATTCTGGGATGCCCTCTCCTTCCTTCTGTCTGTGTTAAAGACAACTGAGGTACAGGCATAAAATCACAACACCAACTTAAATGTAACAAAAGATTAGAAATAATCCCTGCTTGCTAATAAGGGAGGGACTGATTAAATAAAATACAGTGTAACCATAAGATGGAATGCTATCGACCATAAAAAGAGAAGGAATATGTTCTCTCAGCTTGTTCATATAAACAAGCTGTGAGAGTGGGGGAGGGGAGAGAGGTCTGCATGCTTCAACACCTCATACATACAAGATGCATGAAAGGAATCCCTGGGAGGTTTGAATAAGAACAGGCATGTAGCCTCGCTTATTTGAAGGCTTAGTTACCAGGGAGCAGAACTCTTGGAAAGGATTAGAAGGATTAGGAGGTGTGGCCTTGTTGGAGGAAATCTCTCTCTCTCTCTCTCTCTCTCTCTCTCTCTCTCTCTCTCTCTCCTACTCTCTCTCTCTCTCTGCAGAATGTAGCATGGTTACTGTTCTAGCACCATGCCTGTCTGCTTCGTGCCATTATGGTAATGAGCTAAGCCTCTGAAGCTGAACCTGTAAGCAAGCCCCAGTTAAACGCTTTCTTTTATAAGAGTTTCCTTGGCTGTGGTCTCTTCACAACAACAAAGCAGCAGCAGCTCTGACAGTTACTAATAGGGATTAAGGATGATGATGAGGTGATAGGAACCTGATGAGAAGAAATTTATCTTTTAAAAAATGGTTTTTGCTTATTCTTTGAGAGTTTTCTGCAATGAATTTTATCATATTCTTTTCCTTCCCCAGATCTAGAAACTTATCAATTATCATTTCCTAGAAACAGAATATATTCCCTATGTATACATACATATATACACAGAGAGCCGAAGGAGGGGAAGGTAGATAGAGAAGGGATAACTGAAAATAATTGTTGCTCTGTACATTATGAGTCACTGGGATGACTTTACCCTGACTTTGGGAAAGGGAGAAGAGAGGAAAGGACAGGAAGATATGAGCAAGAAGAAACCAAGTGCTGAGCCTGAAGGCAGAGGACCACATCCGTGTGCTAAGCGCGTCCTTGGTGTGTTCTCTGCATCTCGTGAAGCAGAGGACCACATCCGTGTGCTAAGCGTGTCCTTGGTGTGTTCTCTGTGTCTCATACAGCAGAGGACCACATCATCTGCTAAGCGTGTTTTTGGTGTGTTCTCTGCGTCGCATGCAGCAGAGGACCACATCATCTGCTAAGCGCGTTTTTGGTGTGTTCTCTGCGTCACATGCAGCAGAGGACCGCGTCCCTCCTGCTAAGCATGTCCTTGGTGTGTTTTCTGCGTCTCATGCAGCAGCTGTGCTCTCCTCTGAACAGAGCTTGGAAGTGTGCCTACTGAGGTGCGAGGCAGCTGGAGTTCTGCAGGAGCAGCTGGTCCCACCTCTCTTTGCTGTTCTGGGGAGGCAGGGCAGGGGATCATTAAGATAGTGACTCCGGAGACAAAATTAACTTACATTCAAGCCCTACTTCTGGCCTTCACTAGATATGTGAGCCTCACATCTATTTAATCACCTGTGTGCCTCCATCCCCACACTTATGAAACATGTATAGCATGAGTGCCCACCATACTCTCGTGAGGTTCATCCCAGGAGGAGATCAGTGTATGGTCCGCTATAGATGCTCAAGCGGTTCATCCCAGGAGGAGGTCAGTGCATGGTCCGCTATAGATGCTCAAGCATCTATGTTCTACATTAGCAACACTGCTTGCAATCGGGAGTGCAAGCCCTGACTTTTTGTACTTAAGGTAGTACCAAGTCTATGATTTCTCAGGCAGAGCAGGACAACACGAACCTTCTATCTGAGGCATCCCTTGGACACCGCTCAGATGGAAGAGTAGGGTTCTGGAGGTCTTTTCAGATACAGCCACACAACTGTATTCTCGGACACCCCACAAGTGTTTATTCTCCATGCGACTGCTAAGCAAAAGGTTTAATGTCATTGCAAAATGGCTCTAAACGCTAATGGTTCCTCTAATAGAAAAAGCCCTCTCCCTGCCTCTAGCCACACCAGCTGTTAGCGAGAAGTGATGGGTTTCACTGTACCCTAATGAATGAGCCTCCTTGAGTTTCATTTGTGATAAGCAAATCTTGTTTGAGGCAAGAGAAAGAAAAGTAGATGCCAGCCAAGTTATTAGGGATTCTCCACTCTTAATGTGATATGTTTTACTCTGCCTGGAGGAGGAAATTTTAAGTTGCTCCAATATTTGGGGTTCAAATAGTTCAGTCTAGTCATGTTTTTAAAGTATTTAGTACAAAAATATTGGGTATAGATGGTCTAGAATGTGCGAGACCCTGCATTTAATAGCCAACACCAAGCCAGAACAATAAGAATAAGAGGAAGAGGAGTGGGGAGGAGGGGAAGCCTGCAGGACTGTGTGCTGGTGCAGCGGAATGTGCCTGTAGCCACTGCTACTCAAGAGGCTGACATTGGAGGATCATTTGAGCCTGGGAGTTCAAGACCAAAGTGGGAAATATAGTGAAGGCTGTCTCAGGTTTTTTTTTTTTTGGTCCTGGTCTATATTCTGGGCAGACATATATTTCTTTGTTGTACCACCCAATAGTTCATCCTGGAAGCATGAGGTAAGCCAATAGCAGCTGAGCCTACTCTTCCTGTAGACAGGTGGGGAGAGCAGTGAGGGACCTGAGGGCCGTAGGTCTGAATTCATCTTTTCCTGTATGAACACGCCAAAAATCTCAAAACCATGGTCCAGCAACCGCCAAGCTGCGCTTGACCTTATCTGCCTTGCCAGTCATATCTGCTTTGAGGAACAATTAAAGGGTGTGGATATTGTCAAGTTAGAGCTGGGGGTAGGGTGGGGTAAAGGGCTTTGCAGGAGCAGATCTCTGCGTGGCGCAGCTTCGTGTAAAGGCTGGATTAGGGGCTCTGGGGCATGTGACCTGACCCGAGTTTAAAACCAGCCGAGCTTCTCCTCACACCTGGTGTGGTTTTAACCAGTCACGTGCCTTCCCTCTCCTTCACTTTGTCTTCCGCTGAAAATGCTGGCGATACCTGCACGTGTTTCCCCAAACTGCAGTGGGGATTGAAGGTGTTTTTTTTTTTTTTTTTTTGATTTTCGAGACAGGGTTTCTCCATGGCTTTTTTTGGTTCCTGTCCTGGAACTAGCTCTTCTAGACCAGGCTGTCCTCGAACTCACAGAGATCTGCCTGCCTCTGCCTCCCGAGTGCTGGGATTAAAGGGGTGCGCCACCGCCGCCCGGCCTTGAAGGTGTTAATAAGGAGAAATAACCTTCAGCGCAAGCAGCATAGGAATTCAGCCTCAAATAACCGGTAACGTCTTTCCTTTTGCTTGTAAAGTACCTGGGACTGAAGAACGCTTACCTCACTGGAAACATGTGCTTGGTATGAGGTCACTGAACTAATTCCTGAGATTACCTATAAAACGTGGGTGAGAGGTCAGCTGGTGGCTAAGGCGTAGCTCCCGTGTCCTCTTGTTTGCCTGGTGACAATCCAGATCCAAGGTCATGCGGTGATTTGCTGTAAAAGAAATCCCTTTTTTACGTGCAGGCTGGGTAGAGTCTATTCACGGTGCTCTGGTGAGCTCACATATGTGCAGTCTGGGTAGAGTCTACTCACCGTGCTCTGGTGAGCTTCTGGAAGGAAGGAGTCTGTGTGTTTATAGCGTGTGTGCACGTGTGCACACACATACACACATGCCTATCCCACAGCAAGCAAACAGTTTCAACATCTCTAGGGGTTTCTTCTCTCCGAAGTCCCACTTGGCTATGCTCGGAGGGTTTCCCCCCCATGCCCTTTTCCTTACACCAGCAGCCAGTCTTTTCTCTGTCTGCCTCTTGGGAAATTCCAATTCCTTATTCGTTTCAGTAAGCAGGGCCCCTGGGCCCTAATACAGCTTCCTCCACAGTCTTACTACATTGACCATGTGCCAGGCCAGCATCTATGACTCGGCACACTGATATATCAAAACGACCCTTTGCTCAGGGAACCCAGAGTCAACAATAAAAACACCAAGTCTTTTGCTTCCTAGTCCTGTGGCCTGGGGCGCGCTGTTTTCTTCGTCGTCTGAAAATCAGGTAAGTTGTCTGAGAGACAGAGATAATGATAGTGTCATTAGAGTTATGGGGAAGAGCGTGTGGAATCAGGCCTGGGAAACAGACAGTGTCTGGCACATACTCAGACTGCAGTGCACGCCGTATGGATCAATGGGTGGCCCCAGGCCTCATGTAAGTGGGGTTTTTCATAATAAAAAGGGGCCACTGATAACTGTGCTAGCGAATGTGTAGAGACCACTATGGAACACAAAGGCGTGAAGAGCTGGGTCACAGATAGTGGTGGAGATTTTTGCAGCTTATTTCACCATTCTCCATATTAACGCGCCCCATCAGGAAATGGGGGGCGTTACATTTATTTATGACTTGTAGGAAAATTAAATGAGATAATATGTGTAAAACACAGTCTAGTCCAACTCAGAGTCTAAAAAGCTTAGGTATTACTAATAGCTCATTCTTTGAATTGCACTGTTAGGATATGAAAGTATATTTGCCTTTTTTTTTCCCAGTATAAAAATCGAGTTTGCAAGGTTCAGATATATTTAGGCAATCTTAATGTTATTTTTTTTTCTCTTGAAAGCTTTGGTCAAGGCAGAAATCATTTAATTTAGTCTAATAGCTTTAGCTTTAGAGGTTGAAAATTGCTACACAATCCATAAATGTACTAATGGCTCCCTCTTGATATTTGGCTTAGGAAATCTCAACTTCTTCAGGGCCTTTTAGCTTTGTAATGGTTTCCTTTCGTCAGCTCCACATTCAGAATTAATTTGAGGTATGAGCTAATAACCCAGCACTTCTGGCCAGCGTGCCCTTTGATTTTGTGTAAATTGCTAGCAATTGGCCGTACTCCACCAGCAACTAGTTACGGAGATGGACTGTGGATGCATGAGCAGAGTTTAATGCCTAGATCAAATAAAGCTTGCATCAAATTGAATGCGATGTTATAAAGGCCGTGCAAAATCAATATTGTGCCTGGTGGTAATTAGACACAAATGTAGTTCATGGGGACGACTACAGCTCAAAGCAAGTCCTTCTAGGATCAGCCCCCAAGGAAAGGATTAGGCCTATTGGGAGCAGAAAGCAACTTAGAGCCTTTTGGGATGTATCAGAAGTTTGAAGTGTCCAGATGCTTCCCTCTGGGGGTGGGGTCAGGATGATCAGGAAGACTGTTTCTTAGGAGCAAGACATAATGGTTCTTGTAGGGAATTGTTGGTAAAGGAATCCATATTGGATTTTTTTGTTTGTTTTTTTGAGGCAGGGTTTCTCCATGTTGGAATTTTTAACTGTCTCTATGTTGCACAGACCTTATGTAGGTAGCAACAGCTGCGGGAGTTCCTGTGTGCAACCACCAGCTTGTATCCGGGGGTTTGGCTGGGAAGTGTTTATGTATTGGAACAGATAAGCCAGATGGTGGCGCTGTTTTAGGAAATTGTTGAAGCTTTAACGGATATAGTTTAGGGAGGCCTTGGAGTTTTACAGCACAGCCTCACTTCCCCTCCACTCTCTGCTGTTCCTCCGAGATACTCGAGATGCTCGGAGGTGGTGCATCCCCACTACACACTCCTGCCTCCCTGGAGTGCCTGCCATCAGGACATCTCCACCATGATATCCCAAACTGCGGGATAAAACCCTTCCAGCTTCAGGTTTCTTTTATCAGGTGTTTTGTTATAGCCATGAGAGAAGAATCCAAACCAGCCGGGAACCAGGTAATGAAGAGAGATGACAGAATAGGAAGAGTCTGGAAACGGACTGGGGATACGTTTGAATCCCATCTTTTGACTTAAGTGTGTGCCCTTTGGCAAGTTACTTTGCCTCTCTAAGCCACCTCTGCAATTGGAATGATAGGACGGACCCCAGAGTGGGGAGGGCCAGGTGGACTTTGGTAGGTAAACTGTTCAGCATATACTAAATGGTAGTGGTGTGTTCCTATATGCTATTTTATTTTTAATTTAGGGAAGTTGAAAGACTTATCACCATTCATAAAGATTTGCATCTCAAAATCCGGGTTAGTGCTTCGAGTTCACTGATTTCACAGTGTATCCATGAGAGGAACTGAGTGTCAGAGATGTACAGACGTGCATCTCTAGCTCTGGGCTGTGTATGTTTAGGAGATAACAAACGGCTTAGTAAACACTAAACTGTTCTAGAAAACTGATAGAGCTCTTGGTGTTTTCTTGAGCAATGTTGTGAGAATTCCAGTTGCTTGCCTTGTTGGTTTCTGGTGGTTTTAAATATCATCTCCTTAGCGAGTAATGAGATTGTGTGGTTTTTCATACACTGATCAACATTTGAATACTCACGTTCATATACTGCGTCCTCGAAGGTCAGCTTTTCATACTGAGTTGGAGTAGTTCTTCATATTATCTGGACCTGAGACCTTCAGCTGTTACAGATATTAACTGGTAAAGAAAACCCCTGATTTAAATATAGTTCTATATGTCAATCCCACTTCCATTTTTAAAATCTTGTGAAATGATAAGATAGCACATAGATCCTAATTCTTATACTACCTGCCACTCACAAACACCATTTGAGAACCACTGGGCTAATAATTTCCTTCTACTGCAGAGATATTCTATTGTTGAATATATTCTGTTATAGTCTATGGTCGAGTTTGTGAAACACTAGCCGTTTTGGTCAAGTCCATTTTCAACGCACGTGAGGGTAGACACACACAGTTGCTGTCAAGTGATCACATATGTTTGAGTGGGAGCTCATTTCAGCTGCTTTTCCGAGGGTGGTTGTACCAAAGAGAGGATGGAGGAGGTCTCTGAAGGCATAAGCCTGCAAGAGGACAGGATTTCAGAGGAGAAGTTAGGTGGACTGAGATAGAGATTTGAGCAGTCGAAAAACGTAGCCAGGGAAGGCTCTGGAATATTCTGGAAAATGAAGAGAAATTGGGAGGAAATGAGTCTCAGGGTAGATCCAAAAGACACAAGACAGGGAGGAAGGCAGGAAAGAAGAAACTCAAATATAGCAGAGCGAGGTATTGGTAGGGGCTTGGCCCAAGAAGAGCTGGGTCCTTTGATCTCTCTCTCTCTCTCTCTCTCTCTCTCTCTCTCTCTCTCTCTCTCTCTCTCT
>JABTXL010001273.1:7907072-7945398 GCA_025134845.1 Neodon shergylaensis | reverse complement strand
TCTCTCTCTCTCTCTCTCTCTCTCTCTCTCTCTCTCTCTCTCTCTCTTTGCACTGGAAGGCCCTAATGGTCTATATCACATAACAATGATGTTTTGATAATAGAGACATTTAATGCTCACTATTTCCCCCTCCTGACGGGGAGTAAAATGGATCATTCACTTTAAGGTACTATATGAAATAAAGAGAATGAAAGCGTTTTAGCAACAGCAAGCACTGTGAAAATCATAGCCCATGTCAAGATTATGGAACTAGTCCAGCCTAAAAGGATCTGCATCTCGGAGAGTTCCATCTAGGAACCGATAGAGCTCCTGCTTGCAAGGAAGTGAAGTCCCAACGTGAACTTCAATAATCAGAGGAAGGATTTAGCTTCCGTCACGGAGTGGTCTAGAGCAGGCGCTGCCCTCAGAGGAGGCCTTTTCCGGCAGCTCAGACGGTGTTGCTGCCCTGAGTAGAATGGGGTCTCTCTGAGATCAAAGCTTGCAAAGCAAGCCCAGAAGATGGAAAAACAGAGAAAAGCTTCTGTCCACAGCACACGCAGGATGAACTGGAGTGATTCCAGCTCTCCAGACAAGGGGAGCATGGGGATTTTAGTCAGGGACTCTACACATAAAGGGGGGAGGCACATTTCTGAACACACTCAGTTTAAGGTCATAGTTCAGACAGAAGGATGGTAAATTTATTTTGTAGCTTGCTCAGTTCATGGTAATATTTTAGAGGATTAAGATAGTGGACAGGAACACTTCAGGACATACACAGTTCATGCAATAAAGATGCTGAGCAGAAGGACCTCTGGGAATGGTTAGTTTTCTCCAAAAGCTTAAACAGACCCAAGAACAAAGATTAGAACACAACCTTCTCCTAAAGGTTCCTGTTTCACTTAGAAGTCCATGAGCCTCCCAGGACATGTCAGCTCTTACTCTTGAGGGGTTCACTGAGGATGGGGGTCATTCTTTTAAAGCAGGCATGGCCTGGTGGGAGTGCTGTACCTTACTGATTAGAGGGGTGAAACTCTAGACAAGAAAGCAAGAAAGAGCTGCGACCCTGCAGCCGGAGTTCAGTTTAGTTTATTTTATCCGTAGTAATTTCACTGAGACCTTTTAAGGCACGTCTAAATATGACATAAACCATGAATAAAATCAGCGAAATTGACATTTCTAACTTAAGTAGCCCAGAAAATATAGACTTAATGTCCTGAGGAATCCAGGCCAAGGCACAGTTAAGCAAGCAGGCCGATACTTACTGTTTTACTCTATAATACGATTGTAGGGAATGCGATTTGAACTTCCAGTAAGACCAAGTAGGAGAGTAAGTGGAAGTGTCATTGCTGCTTGTCTCTGCTTATTATCTGACTCTTTAATGTGAACTTTGGCTGCAGTTCACAGGAACACTTGTCAGTTTGGGTGGGAAGTGACCCCCAAAGGGGCTGTGCATGCTGGCTTTCCAGCTGGAGACGCTGTCTGGGAGAGTCTAGAGTTTGGAGGGTGGGGCTGGCAGGAAGGAAGTGAGTCACTGGGTGCTTGTCCTTGATGAGCCTATCTCCTCCTAGGCCTGTCTGTCTCTTTCTGTTTCCATCTGCCCAAGGTGCACGGGCTCTCCCATGGGCGCCCTTCTACAATGACTCTCTGCTTCACCACAGGCCCAGAAGGAAGGGACCCAAGAACTGTGTGGTTTAATGGGTTCAATCTCTAAAATTGTAAGTCCAAATAAATAATTCTTAGCTGAGCCCCTTGGGTTATTTTTGTTGGAGCTGCAGAATGTTAACTAACCCAGCCCCTGAGACTCACTTGACCTCGTACTCTGGCATGGTGAACTTAGGGACTTGTTCTCAGGGATGCAAGGGAAGAATGAATAATTGGTAAGAAAAGACCTTGTCCCATTCCCATTGGGATAGACTGGTCTGGAGGGGACCCTGACTTCTGGGATTTTAAATATACCGAGTCTTCTGAACTGCCATGTGTTTGAGGCCCCTGGCTTCAACAGTGGAGTTGCTGAACTAGAGGCCAGACAGGTCTTTAGACATCAATCTCTAGTAGCCTGGTTCAGGATCTGGTAGCCCAGTTCAGGATCTGGTAGACTGCCTCTGTGGCATTTGGCTGTAGAAGGAGTGGCGGGTTGCATTCCTGCCTGGCTCCCGCATGGCTAGCTTTATACCCGAAATAACAACACACAAACTATATTCATTTAAACACTGCCTGGTCCATTAGTTCTAGCCTCTTATTGGCTAACTCTCATATCTTGATTAACCCATTTCTAATAATCTGTGTAGCACCACAAGGTGGTGGCTTACCAGGAAAGATTCAGCATGTCTGACCTGGCGGCTGGCTCCATGGCATCTGCCTCACTGCCTTCTACCCAGCATCCTGTTCTGTCTACTCCGCCCATCTAATTTTCTGCCCTATTAAAAGACCAAGACAGTTTCTTTATTAACCAATGAAAGTAACACATAGACAGATGACCCTCCTACATCATTTGGCTGCAAAAAAAATCAACTGGGTGTTTTGTCTCTAGAATAGCTATTATGGAGTCCAGCGTTAGCAAGTGCCCCATAGTCTAATCACGGTCCTTCTAGGAGGGATGCAAGCCTCAGCAGCATACATACATGTGTGCTTTAAATGCCCGCCTACCGTAACTGGGCACCACTAACAAGCCAAAGTAGAGTTCCACCAAAGTCCATCTTGGTAAGACCAATGAGTTCGTTGGGCTTCCTTTCAGACCGCAAATGAGGCATTGTTTAAAAAAATACAGGTGATCCCAAAACAACTGCATCACCGCAAAGGATGACCTCATCAAGGTTGGTGCCTGGAGTCTGCATCCCCAGGTCTTGCTTTTATTTAACCGTTCACTTCCTATATACTACTAGCCTCTCCTAAGATCACTTGCACTGGGGTGGCCGGAGCAGTGGAACAAAGCTGATCTCTCAAGTGAGGTCTCCTGACCCTTCTTTCTTCCATCTATTCGGAAATGTTAGATCTCCATTACCATAACCATAGACCTGGATACTACTGTATTGTCTGCTCTTAGTTGCCTTGGCTACAAGGCAATGTCCAAGATGGCATTTTCTTTCTAGAGGGGGGAAAAGTACCATACAATAGCAACTTCTCACTGGTCCAAGCTAGGCCATGCGGCAACACCTTATCCATCTCAAAGTAAATAGTGGATATAGGCTAACATAGCATATGGTCAGGACCCAACATGGACGGGTGGAGTTAGCTCCGCTCAACCACACCAGCAGGAATGGAGGAGAGCTGATGACTTCAATAACAAGGAGTGTTGTTGCTGAGGAAGTGCTGGACAAGGATTCTCCTCACATCCCACAGGAAGAGCTGCCTGTGGCCTTGCCCTCTGCCAACCCTAGCACTAGGAAGCAAAGGCAAGTGGATCTCTGCTGTAGGAAATCCTTCAGCCAGTAGCCTTTAAGTTACCTGTCTACTTGCGCATGGCCTCTTATACTATAAATGCCCATGTAAACTCGTGCTCACTTTCTCTTCTGGCTGCTGGATTCGGTTGCTGTTTTCCCGTTCGAGCAGAGGACTCTGGTCTGTGAGTCTATCCCTAAATAAATAACCCTTTATTGTACTCAATTCTGAGCTAGTGTGGGATTTTTATTTTTTCGTCTGTCTTCAGATCTCTGTGTGTTCAAGACCAGCCTGGTCTACACAATGAGTTCCTGGATGGAGAGAGCCATATAGAGGGACCTTGATTCAAAATAAGAAAAAAAAAACTTACAAGAACATTAGACCATCAGGGAAAGTGCATGTACTAAGAGCGATCACACAATTTAGGACCCTCCGTCTAACCAAGTACATCTTCCTGTATTTGGCTCTGGCTTCCTGTTGGTTAAGAGTCTTAGGCTGTGAACGATGGAAACCGGCTCTGAACTCTGTAATAAAAATGACAAAACAGTCAAACTCAGATTCTCTGGAAATTGGTGCAGTGTGTGTCACGTGATCAGTAGAAGGGACCAGTTCCTCCACTTGTAGGAGGAGAGAGTTTCTTCACTGAAGAAAATGAGGCACACAGGCTCCGAATGCTGGATCTCTATTAAGGCAGGGCAAATTCCCAAGTCAAGCACTTTCAGGAGCTGCTTTGTGTACTTCTCTCACCAACCCCAGAGCTGTGAGCTTCCCCGAGCGGACAGAAGACCGGACCGAAGACCTGACCTGTGTCCTCCTCGCGCTGCTGCACTTGCTCGCTGTTTGGACTTGGGCTCACTCCAAAGCTTCTCCGAGTCTTCATTCTTCAGAAACAAAAAGAAAACGAGAACCTAGTCATTTAAGACTCTTAAGTGCCAAGCTTTGGCACCCCCTTCCAGATAGCCATCATCTCGCCAGCTAATCTCTGAGACGGAACACCCCGTGCCCCGCAGATGACCTTTTTACATAATCACCAACTGGAGGAGCTTGTGGCGGGTGATACGTGTGTTCTGTGAGCGTCCACTCCGTCGTCCTCGCTCAGCCCTCTCCTGCACGGTGGCGTGGGGGTGAGAACCACAGCTTTGTGCCCTGGCTAGTTCAGGGGGGTGGCTCTGGACTTTTGTACAGCAGGATTCCATCTTTGTTTAGCTTTTTTTTTATTGTACAAGATTGTACCGACTGTTTAAACTCTTGAACTCTCTGAGATTTCTGTGTTTGTAAAATGAGATTATTTCTAAATTCCTCTTCATGGGATTGCCATAAAGATTAGGTGAGAAACTACATGTAATGTGTTTAGTATAGGGCTTGCCATACAATACCCTGTACATATAACAGTTTAAAAAAATTGTTAAAATAATTGTTATTTAAAAGAATTGTTTATTTGGGAGGAAAACGCACACACATTCTCTCTCTCTCTCTCTCTCTCTCTCTCTCTCTCTCTCTCTCTCTGTACCTCCCTTCCTCTTTCCCTCCCTCCCTCCCTCCCTTCTAATTTATCTCTTTCTCTCACTGTTCTTACAGAATTAAAAAAATACTATTTTTGGTTTTATGTTATCGGTTGCTTTTAGTTATTTTTCGTAAAATTATGAAAGTAACAAATGCTTATTTAATTTTTATAAACTTCTAACTAATAGAGTTGGATATTTTCTAGTATAATAGCAGGTATTTATATAAGAAAGTGTTTTGATTGGCTGCTGTAATTGCAAGGGCATCTGAGTTTAATATTTAACACATCAATGTCTCTGAAGATTGTTTCCTTATTCTGTCTATGCTCTGACTCTCGTATCATAGTAAATCATCTCGATGCCCAAACACACGACCATTCTCAGCCAATCCAGGGGCTTCCTCTTCTTCCACATCCTCTTTCTCAGTGGGATTACCCAAAAAGTAATAACACTTATTTCCCTGAAGCCTCAAATAAATGTTTTTATAAACCCCGCTTGACATGAGAGCTTTGGAACCAAGTCCACAGAAGCTGTTGCCACTAACATGCTAAACTGAGCTGTGCTGGTCTCTGTGGCTGGCTAACGGCCTCAGCTGCTGCTCCGGGATGTTCCAGGGATATTCTGTGACTAGGAAGTAACCAAAGAGCATGACCTTTGCCTGCCTCCCCACGTTAATCCTCTAAATGTTCATAGATCCCTGTTTGCTCGCTAAGCTTGTCACAACAAAGTACCATAGATTTTCAGGTGGGGTGGCATTTAAACAAAGAAATATTTTTTTTTCCTGGTGTTGGAGGTGCTGGAGTCTACACATTTGAGATCAAGGGTTGGCAGGGCTGCTTTTTCCAAGACCTCTCCCCTGGCTTGTAGATGACTGTCCTTCCTCTATGTCCTCACTTGGTCTGTGCCTGTCATGACCTCTCCTTATATTCACACCAGTCCCTTTGGTTTAGAACCCGCCCCTTGACCCCATTTTATTTTAATTGCCTCTTTAAAGGCCTTTCTCCAACTCCAGTTTCATTCATTCAGTCCAGTACTAGGGTTTGGAAACTCAGTGCAGTAATTTTGAACTCATAAAGTCTGAAGGGATAAAAAATCCCCCACCTGCAAGCCAAGTCCATAGAACACCTTCTTTTTTAAATGCTTTGCTACATAACTACAGTTCATAATCATACCCATTTTTATGTGTATGTGTGTGTATGTATGCCACGTGAATGCATCTATCCACAGAAGCCAGAAGAGAACTGGAATATCCCTCAGCTGGAATAACGGGCATTGTGAGGTTCAGGATGCGTGGTCTGAAAACTGAACTCGGGTGCTTTGGAAGAGCACAAAAGTTCTTCACCATTGGGGCTTCTCTCTCATCCCATGCCAAAAGTTTTTTGAAATGAATTTATGCTGATTTTGCCCCAGACATTAAGGAATTAATTACTAAAATTCTTTCAAGAGTCAGGAAATCAATGTACCTGAAAATTTTATCATAAGAATGGTTTTTCAAAGGTTTCTTTTTTATGATGTTTAATTATGTGTAGATGTGTGTCTACATGTGAGTTTGTGCATATGAGGAAGGTATTTTGGGGGTGACAGATCCCTTGGAGCTGGAGTTACAAAGAGCTGTGAGCTACATGAAGTGGGTGCAGGGACCCGAACTCAGGCCCCCTAGAAGAGCAGAGGGTTCTTTTAAAAAAACCAGCCATCTTTCCAACCCCTAGTATTGTTTTAAAGCAGATGTTTTTTTATTAATTTTGGCATCTGTCACTAAGATTTCCACCTCAATATACTTGATATAATGAACCCTAAAAACAAATTCATAACAAGTGTAACACCAAAAAAAAACCCTGAATAATTTAACTTCTGGTTTATAACTATGTCAGACAATGCTTTAGCTGACTGTCATACTTTAGTATGGTATAAACTATGTTTGTGGTTTCTTTGAAGAGTTTCTTCTCTATTTCATGTAATCTTTGAATATTTGGCAAGCGTTTCCTACCTCCACCCACCTCTGGATTTGTCATAGTCTTGAGCATATGACCCAGATTAAGCATCCTGTGACTTGGTATCAATTTAAAGCAATGGGCATGCAGTTTGGAATAGACACTGCATTATGAAGTGAGTACAGTATTAGAAGCTGAAGTGATACAGTAACCTTCTTACTGTAGGTTAAATTGTGCCTCTATTCCAATAGATGGATTGAAGCTCTAATCCTTGGTACCTGTGAATAGTCTTATGTGGAAATAAGAGTCTCTGGGGCTGTGGACTGGATGTGATCACCCTTGGTCAGTGCCATGGCATGTATACCGGTAATGCTTCCCAAAGGCCCATGTGTTGAAGGCTTGGTGTCCGGGTAAGTGCTGTTGGAAAAGTGCTCAGATCCTTAGGAATTGGGGACTAGCAGGTTTAAGTGTATGTTCTATTGGTAAATCAACATGGAGTGTTTAAACTTATTGAGAGTGGATTCTGGGCCCTTGTCTCCTCAAAAACTTCCTGGCCCAAGGTGGCTTGTACCCTCACTCCTAACAAGGAATAAAATTAACCAGCAACTAAATACTGTTAAAATGTACTAGGAGCCAATGAGAAGGCTCAGCAGGTCACTTGCTCTTCAGGAGCACTGGGATTCTGTTCCCAGCACCAGCCTCAGGTGGCTTACGGCTGCCTGTAACTTCAGGGGATCCAGTGCCCTTGTCTGGCCTCCAGGGATATCTGTACATGCATGGTGCACATTCTTACAGTCAGACACAGACATATACACATAAGTAAAAGTAAATTTTTTTCTTTATTTTTTTGTTTATTTTTTTTAGTTGTTGAGAAAAAAAAATTTCCACCTCCTCCCCATTTCCCTCCCCCTCCTCCCACACATTGCCCCCTCCTCCCACTCTCCTTCCCCTCTCCCCCTCCCCCCCACTCCATTCCCCCTTCCTCTCGAGAATGAAGAGCAGTCCAGATTCCCTGCCCTGCGGGAAGTCCAAGGTCCTCCCACTTCTATCCAGGTCCAGGAAGGTGAGCATCCAAACAGGCTAGGCTCCCACAAAGCCAGTTCATGTATTAGGATTGAAACCGAATGCCATTGTCCTTGGCTTCTCATCAGCCTTCATTGTCCGCCATGTTCAGAAAGTTCGGTTTCATCCCTTGCTTATTCAGTCCCAGTCCCGCTGGCCTTGGTGAGCTCCCAATAGATCAGTTCCACTGTCACAGTGGGTGGGTGCACCCCTCATGGTCCCGACTTCCTTGCTCATGTTCTCCCTCCTTCTGCTCCTCACTTGGATCTTAAGAGCTCAGTCCGGTGCTCCAATTTGGGTCTCTGTCTCTATCTCGATCCATCGCCAGATGAAGGTTCTAAGGTGATATGCAAGATATTCATCAGTATGGCTATAGGATAGGGTCATTTCAGGTTCCCTTTTCTCAGTTGCCCAAGGTACTATCTGGGGACATCTCCCTGGACACCTGCGAGCCCCTCCAGAGTCAAGTCTCTTGCCAACCCTAAGGTGGCTCCCTTAATTAGGATATATATTTCTCTGCTCCCGTGTCCACCCTTCCTTTATCCCCACCATCCCATTCCCCCAAGCTCCCCCAATCCTCCCCTTCTCACGTTTTTCACCCCAATTCCCCTTAGCCCCATGCCACCTCACCCCCAAGTTCCCAGTTTTTGCCCAGGAATCTTGTCTACTTCCCATATCCAGGCAGATGACTATATGTTTTTCTTTAGGTTTACCTTCTTATTTAGCTTCTCTAGGATCACAAATTATATGCTCAATGTCCTTTATTTATGGCTAGAAACCAATTATGAATGAGTCGCTGCCTCTTCCAGGTGGCCCAGCTTGTCTGTAGTCTCTCTCAGCTGTTCTTATGGCTTCTAGACTCCTGGGGAGGGAAGAATCTACTGAGTCTGGTTAGTTTCAGGAATTTCCTAAAGCCTTTGGGTTAATTATTTCCAGAGTTGAATAAGCTTCTGTGTTGGCTAGTTTTATGTCAACTTGACATGAGTGCAGTTATCTGAAAAGAGGACATCTCAATTGAGACCATAAGAACTAGTTGTGGGGCATTTTATCCATTTGTGACTGATGGAGGAGGACCCAGACCATCGTGAGGGGTACCACCCCTGGGATGCTAGTCCTAGATTCTATAAGAAAGCAGGCTGAGCAAACTGTGATGAACAAGCCAGTAAGCAGCATCCCCCACAGCCTCTGCCTCAACTCCTGCCTCCAGGCCCCTGCCTTGCTTGAGTTCCTGCCCTGACTTCCCTCAGTGATGGACTGCTGCCTGTAAGTGTAAGCTGAAATGACCCCTTTCTTCCCCAAGTTGCTTTGGCCATGTTGTTTTATCACAGTGATAGTGACACTAACCAGGACAGCTTCCCTGCAGGACAGAATGTCTCACCCCCCTTTAGAACATCCTGTCTCTTCAAGACCTTCCCATCCAGGTGGAGTTTTCGCTCAGAGGATATTGCCACACAGCAGTGGGCCCGATTCTGATCTGACCACTGTCCTTAGAGGATGAGAAGAGATTCACGAGGAAAATGGCACTGGAGGATGGAAGCGGACTGCCATGATGTTACAAGCTGAGTGGGGTCCACATACAAGGAGCCTGCTAGTCCATAGAACTGCAGGAAGCTACATTTCTATCTTTTTTTAAAGCTACCCAGCGTGAGGCAGGCAGTTACCCACAGAAGCACTAGGACTTGATATAACTTATGTTAAGATGTTTGTAGAACCTGAGGACTTGTTATGGCTACTGTGCCCAGCCTATGGAGAGAGAGAAGGTCCAAACCAAAGAGGTGACACAAGACAAGAGTTGGGCTGATAGGAAGTGGGTTCTTCCTATCATCATTGATTCCAAGTCCAAGTCCGACCTATTACCCTGCTTCCCTAACAATCCCTTATACCTGCCTCAGAGCTTCCTAGCCCAGCCACTAAGGACAGGAGAGCTCTCATTACCCTGAAATGTTGGTTCCTTCAGCCTCGGAGTCATTTCAGCTGGGGTTAGCAACAGTAGTCAACTCAATTTAAGATTCTTCTGTGGGCTCTGTGATCATCTGCTGTGCGTGCCATGACATGAGTTGAGAAAAAACAACTTCATCTTTCCAGTGTTATGAACCAGCAGCCCCTGTTTTTGCTGACACCATTTTGACCTCAAATTATGTCATTTGAAATGAACAGATCCTGGCTTATTCAGTGCTATTAGCGGCCAGTCTGTTGAGTATTTGGAGACTGTCTCCCAAATTACTAAGACTAAAATTTAAAAGGGGGCTGGTTTTTTTATGTGTTAACTAGGTAGGGTACAGCTGATAGTCTTGCACATTGTTGGTGGAATAAAAATAGCATGGCTTCTTTGGAGAACTAGCTGGTTGTTGCCATAAAGCTAGCCAGTTATTTATCTATTAGGTTAAACCCAAGAGAGAGACCTAAGTAGATATGTCCACAAAAAGATTTACCCACAAAAAAGTTTATAGACTTATTCCTAATGATCAGTAACTTGAAATAGTCCAAATGTCATAGCAACAAGATAATAGATAAATAAATGATTGCATACTTTTGTGGTGGAATTCTACCATAGTTTATAGAAAAAATCAACACATACAACAATAATGATGAATCTGATATTGTATTAGATTATAAAAACCACATACGAAAGGCTATGTATTATATAATCCATTTACATAATGCTAAGGAAAAGCAACATAAATGTTTGAATATTTGTGTGTGCTAAAATTGTGGTTGCTTGTAAGTGAGGGTAGGGGATAGGGAGAGGGAGGGGGAGGGGACACTAGTGGGAGCTGAACAGGGAAGAGGTGTAAAGACACCCTGATGTATATCCAGTGCTCTGTGTCTCAGTCTGGGGTGTGGTAACATCTGAGCATGCCTAAAGCCACACTGGACACTGTATCGGTTATTTGTCCTTGCTGCAACAAAACACGAGACTAGAGCAATTTAAGGGAAGGGAGTATTTTGTCTCACAGTTGAGAGTGTGGTCCATTCTGCCAGGGCGACCCAGGAGGCAGGAGCCTGTGACACTCGCAGTCAGAAAGTAGAGATAACTGAGTGCTGGCTTTTTCTTGTTCGGTCCAAGATCTCAGCCCCTGCATGGTGTCGACTACAGCACCAGCAGGGTCTTCCTGCTTCAGTTAGCCTGACCTAGAGAATTCCTCACAAGCAAGGCTTGTCTGCTGGGCGACTCCAGAGCCTGTCAAGTTGGCGATATCCACCCTTGCAATCACAACAGTACCCTTTCCTTTTAGGTGTGTTGTCACGCAAGGAGAAAACTCTAGGGAAAAAAAAAACAAAAATAAACAGAATTTCTGGGGGGAAAACTTGTGCTTTTTAAACTTGTACAATGATATTTAAATATTAAAAATCTTAACCTATTCTTATTTATCTCATTATTTAGAGAAAAATCATTGTTCACTTTTGAGATAAAATATTTTCATTCTCTTAATTTTAATAAAATTTAGATTATAGAAAACTGAGTTTTTGGGTACATTTTTATGATAGTAAATAGTCTTCAACACTATTTTCCATTTGGTAAAATGCACCAAAGTGTCCCTTCTCTGGAAGTTAAATTCATTTTTGGTTAACTTTAAGATTATTTCTCATGGTTTGGCATTAGAAATCTCTCTGAGGAAAAAAAATAATATGCATTTATTGCTCTTTATATATTTCCAAAACCTTCCCTTAGGAAGATTTTCTGTGAGTCAAATGAGACTGGTAAAGGTGTTGATCCACTCTCCCCTTCTTCTCTCCTTTCCTCACTTTTTCTTCCCTTCCTCCCTTCCTCTCTTCCATCCTTAAGGTAAATACATCTTCTATTACTCTTGATGTAAGATTTCAAGTTATTGGTCCCATTTTTCATTGGTGAATGCTATCAACAGTAGTGTGTGGGCTTTGTTCTCATTGGTGGACACTATCAACAGTACTGTGTGGATTTTGTTCTCATTGGTGGACACTACCAAGAGTAGTGTATGGGCTTTGTTCTCATTGGTGGACACTACCGACAGTAGTGTGTGGATTTTGTTTTCATTGGTGGACACTACCAAGAGTAGTGTGTGGGTTTTGTTCTCATTGGTGGATACTATCAACAGCATTGGTGTGTGGGCTTTGTTTTACCTTTTGTTGTTTACAGTCTTGAACACACAGCATTAGAACAGTGTTTTGGGCCTCCATGAAGCCGTCACTAACTGTACCAATGCTCAACACTTTGCTGCCCTTGCTTAAAATGTGTTCTCTCCTCCACAACACACAGCATATTTTTTTCTGGTCTACTTAAAGCAAAGTGTGGGTGCTGTTGTAGACAAAAATAACATGTACATGCATGCGTACATCCGTGTACACAACACTGTCACCATGACACATAATCTGTGATTCATTTTTGACTGAATCTTTCATAGCTACCCCATATTCCATTCACACACACACACACATGCGCGCGCGCGCACACACACACACACACACACACACACACACACACACACACACATACACACACATACTTAAACATCCTGTTTGCTGGAATTAGGAAAGAACTCCGCATTGATTTGAGCTATCTACTTCTGAAGTCCCCATCTCTTTCCCTCTGTACCCTCTTATTTCCACTTGTTTGGAGGCCTTGGGTGGATCACTTGTCTTGAGAAGACCCCATTCTTCATTTGACTGGCTGCATTCCTAGGGTATCTTCCACATGCTCCTCTCATACCCTAACAAGCCCACAAGGTGTTATTTTGGCAGAAGCTATATTAGATCGTTCTAAAATTGCTGAACTCTTGAACTGGCTGTTAAATATCCCCTGGAAAGGTCACAGCTATTTTAAAAATCTAAACCATTCTTAAGGACTCAATTAAATGTCAGGGTAAGTGTTTGTTCAAATTTTGCCTAGCTGGGGGTGATGAAACTAAAGCCAGCTTATGGTATCTGGCAGACTCCTCCAGATGCCAGTGAGAGGAAATGTAGTGATGTGGACTCTCCCAGGCAAGCCAAAGAGGGTGGGGACAACAATTCCTTCCCTGTTTGCTTAGTCACTGCTAATTCTGGGCTTCTTGGCTGAGAACACTGGATGAAAAAAGAATTATTGTACTATGGATAGCTATCAATTTCATATCCCCCGTGGGATCGACTGATAAAGGGTTTCCCTCCAACTCTTCCATTACTTGGAAGACTTCCAATTAAACTGAGAAAACACAGGTTGCTGGGCGGAGGCCAGACTGAGTTAGTAAGGTCCTTGTCATGCAAGTGTGAGGGTGTGAGCTCCCCAGACCCATGGGAAACAGCAGAGTGCTGTGTTGTACAGTTGTAATCCCCAAACAGAAAGCAGAGGCAGGAGCATCCCCGGGGCCTTGGGCAGCTTGACCTAGCCAATTCAGTAAACCCCAGGACAGTGGGAAACCCTGCCACAATAAACACGGTGGACAGTTTCTGAGGAACAACAGTTGAAGCTGTCCGCTGGCCTCCACATTCACACGTACACACATGAGTGCATGTGTTCACACTGGTGCGAGCATGCGCGCACACACACATGCACATGCACACACACATTGGCAAGATTTTCGTTCACTTATGTGGAGGTTCATGTGAAAACGTGAGCTAAGGAAGTGGTTAGAAGTGGGGGCTTGTATAACATCTGCTAGCAAAAAGTCAGCAGTAAAGGATGCTTGCAGACAGTTGAGTGACTTGGAAAGATGAGTGAGCCTTAAGAAACGAGATGGCAGACCTGATAGTTTTTGACAGTGTCTGTACAGGTTATTTCTTCTGCAGTGCCAGCTTCTCGTGTGCACTGACAGAAGTTAGTATTCTCCTGTAGCAGACTTCCACAGACAGTTTTTGTAGCTGTGGTTTTTTTTTAACTCTTTGGGAGCCCATCACTCAGTTCCCAGATAAATACGTGGAAACTTATTCTTACTCATGAATACCCCGCCTTAGCTTGGCTTGTTTTTAGCCAGCTTTCCTAACTTACCTTATCCTGATTCTCTTTAACTACAGTTTGCCTCTCAGCCCTTTACCTTTCTTTATTCTAAATATCTTTCTTTCCTTCTTACTCCATGGCTTGCTGTGTGGCTGGATGGCTGGCCCCTGGTGTCCTCCACTCCTTCCTTTTCTAACCTAGATTTCTCCTGTTTATTCTCTCTGCCTGCCAGACTGCCTTTCCTTTATCCTGCTTAGCTATTGAGTGTTCAGCTCTTTATTAGACCAATCAGGTGTTTTTGTCAATCAAAGTAACACAGTTTTAGAGTTAAGTAAATGTAACATAAAAGAATTGAACACGTCTTTGCATCATTAAACACATATTCCACAGCATAAATGAATGTAACACATCTTAAGCTATATTCTGCAACTGGTTTTATTATTGTTGAGTTCTGCTCTGCTCTTAGACAGTTAGAGGGTGTTGGGATGGGGGAGAGACTCCTTAAGTTGTGTTTATAGGATCTCTGTGCTTGCTTCATCAGAATCTCCCCTCTAAGGGGCCAAGTTACTTGATTGCTCCAGAGCTCTGAAAACCAGTCCCCCTGCCTGGGGAAGGTGCACAACTCAGCCCCTGGTTGCAGTGCTGCAGGTGACAGTGGTGTGTTTGGAAGAGAGGTCTTTCTATGGGGCTCATGTGGAGTTGCATATTTCTCAAAGTGTGTTCAAACCCAGAGTGCAAAAAGATTTTCAGATATTGGGCTTGAAGTGTCTTTACATGATGGAGTCGGGGTATTAGTGGTATGTGGTATACAAGAGACTGGGTTCGTTATTGCAAATTTTCTGTGTGCTCCAAACTTCCTGATAGTTCTTTAAAGTTATATCAAATTGTCCAACTTCAGCTTCCAGGACTTTGGGAAAGGGTAGTGCTGGTTTTCATTGAAGGGAGAAATATTAGAAACGTTAATTACTGGCATACTCTTAGATGAGAATATCCAGTTTACAAAGAGGCAAACATGGCATAAAGATTATGACTATGGCTTAGAATCTAATAACACACAAGGGTGGGTTGTAGTTTTCCACCAAGCATAACATTTTGGTCCATAATTGCTCCCATTCTGATCAAAGACAATTACAGTTAGATTACTCTTGCTTACAAAGTAATTCTACAGCCTCATTAAATTTAGCCTGAACGTTTGTATAAATGTAGCAAAAAATGGTAATTGATCACATAAGCCTTTGAAGTTTTCCTTAACTGGAGCTTTTGAAAGGAATCTCAGACCAGACTTTAAAATGTTTTTGAGATTAGGAAGCCAAGAACCAAACTCACTGTCGGAATTAACTGGAACCCAGAGATTTAGGTGAATTAGTCTTTTATTGCGGTATTTATAGATACTTTTCTGGTTGCTGTGGCAAAACAGCTAAGGTAGGAAGGGTTTGTTTAGCTCACTACCTAAGGATTCTGTTCATCAATGACAACAAGAGTCTAAGGAGTAAAAGGTCACACTGTGTCCACAATCCAGGAGCAGAGAGCATAGATGCCAATCTAGAAGTTCCTTCACAGACATGCCTAGAAGTCTGCTTTCATTAAATCTCCTCAAGTTGACAATCAAGATTGACTGTGATGTGATGGTCACATCACAGTTGAAGTCTTGAGAATATCTTAAACTCAGAACCAGGTTAGGTAGAACACAAATGTAATTCCAGACCTTGGGAGGCTGAAGTAGGAAGAGTCTGAGCTTGAGAACAATCTATGCTACATAGCAATATGTGTCTAAGACACAAAAACAAACATCTAAACAAAAATATAAATTATATAAATATTATGTGTGTACACAAACATATATGTGTATGCATATATATGAGACATACATAGAATGCATATTAGAATATATGTATCCTAATCCCTCTAACACTATCAGAAATCGATCATTTAAAATACATAATTCTGCCAGCCTGGTCTACAAGAGCTAGTTCCAGGACAGGCTCCAAAGCTACAGAGAAACCCTGTCTCGAAAAACTAAAAAAAAAAAATACATAATTCTTTCAGACTTTCATACATGTGTACAATATAATTTTGATCATATCCATCCCTCCTTCCCTTTACACTTCCCAGATCTGTCCCCTTTCCCATCCCAACTTTGTAATCCTTTTTTTTTTAAATTAACTCACTAAGTCCAGTTTGTGCTTCCCACATACTGTTAGTTGTGGGGCCACCAGGGGCCACACCCTCAATACTGATTCTATACCTTTTCCCAGAAGCCATAGACTGTCATAAAAATGCCCTTTATCACTTATCTGGGAGGCAGAGAGCCCTGCAATCCAGGAACTGGGCCACTTTGTAAGGACTAAAACCTTTTTAGCACGAGCTCCACAGAGACACACTTAGTTGCATGAATCTCACTCTATGGGCATCATTGTCAAACATGGCCAACCACTCAGAGCTTGCCGTAGGCCCAGTATTTCCAGATGCGCTCTTACCAGAGAACAAGTTCTTACAGAACTTGTATGAATTGCTATGGAAATAAGATGCCACAGTAATGGTCTCCAGATTCCAGAGCCATGGTATAGGGAGGAAAACATGAATCTATCACTTTTGTTTACAAACGAATAAGTCACAGAATTTAAGTGGGGATAAAAGGGAAGAACACTCCTTATACTCACAAAGTATAACATTAAAGTAGAAACAATGTTCCAAGCACAGGCCATAAAATTTGTGACCATTCTTCATCACTTCATTTAGGCCTGCGGGATTAATTCCCGTGCTTCATCTTGGGTTAGCAGTTTTACGACTCCATTTGTGCTGGAAAATTCCCTCTCAATGTGCTGACTCAGTCTTAAAGTTACTTAGGCAATGACATCAGAAGCCTGTATGGAGTATCATGGTCCTTCCCATGGGTTTCAGAGCACAAGGGAAATATGATCAAAATGCATTGTACACATGTATGAAATTCTCAGGGAATTAATGAGGTGAATCACTTTGTCCTTTGAGTGTTTAGAAGAGAAGTCTTACCTGTTAATAATATCTAACAAGGCAGACATGCCACAGATGGCATTGAGCATTTCTTCTTGTTTGACAATGCTTCCTAGTCAGTGTAGAACATCATATCCTAGGTGTGTTCCTGCAAGGTGGCAGGACAAATGTGGGGGTCTCTGGTAGTCCTCTGATCTCAGAGTCTCTTCAGAATCAAGAGCACTTCATTTAGAATTTGACTTAGGGAAGTGGTCAAAGATATTGAAAATTTGAATGCTTAGTTACATAGAGCCACAGATAAGTTCCTCAAAAGATTTTGTTCTGTTCCATAATCAAAGACATGAAAATCCCTTCACATGCCTTTAATCCCAGCACTTGGGAGGCAGAGATAGGATGATCAAATGTTCAGAAACATCCCAGTCATGTAGAAGCTTCTAGAAAATTATTCTGATAATATGCAGAATTTTTTTTTTGCTAGTAGATCACCCCCTTTACAATGTCATATTAAAAGACCAATAATCTAAGAAATTTTATCCCTTTAAGATTTACTTTGAAATGCTATTGACATTTAAAGGCATCTGCAATAATAAATCTGTTCAGTCTTGAGCAGCTTGGGACAGGTATTGAAATGGAAGTTCAGCTGATTGTGAGAATAGTAAAAACAGAATTTTATTCAAGTGTGTTCCTGGGCAAAATGTGACTGCACAGTGGTGCGTAGTGTTTGGGGCCTGCATGATCAGGGTTCTCTGAAGAGGGAGCCAAGGAAACACCACTACAGAAGTAGAAATAGAAAGTGAGATATAGGTTGTGGTAGTTTGAATGTAGTTAGTTGATCTCCATAAACTCATTAGAGTGACACTATTAGGATGTATGGATTTGTTGGAATAGGTGTGGCCTTGTTGGAGAAGCATGTCACCGTGGGAGTGGGCTTTGAGGTCTCCTATGCTCAAGATATGCCCCATATCTCAGTACACTTCCTTTTGTCTGCATATCAAGATGTAGAATTCTCAGTCACCTCTCCAGCACACTACCACCATATCTTGTTGCATCAGGGGCGGCGGGGCTGTGTCCCCAGCACCCGGCCGCCTGCATGGCTAGCTTATGTCCCGAAATAATTACACAGAAACGGTATTCATCTCTGTTGAAGATGGGGCAGCTGGGCTGCGTTCCCGGCACCCAGCCGCCCACATGGCTCTCGCTTATGCCCCGAAATAACAACACACAAACTGTATTCTTTTAAATACTGCTTGGCCCGTTATCTGTAGCCTCTTATTGGCTAGCTCTTACATATCGATCTAACCCATTTCTAATATTCTGTGTAGCACCACGAGGTGCGCTTACCAAGGAGGATCTTAACCTGCGTCTGGCTGGAGTGGGAGCATCATGGCGACTCACTGACTCAGCTCTTTCTCCCCCAATCCTGTTCTGTTTACTCCACCCATCTAAGGGTTGGCCTATCAAATGGGCCTAGGCAGTTTCTTTATTAGTTAACCAGTGAAAGCAACAGATAAGATACAAGACCCACCTCCATCATTTCCTCTTTTTCTGTTTAAACAAAAAAGAAAGGCTTTAACTTTAACAGTAAAATTACATATAACAAAACAGTTATCAAGTAAGAATTACAGTTACAATATTTATATCTATTTTATCTCTTATCATAACTAAGGAAAACTATAACTATTACTAACCATTCTTCAACTCCATCAAAGACTCCAGAAGGAAATAATATTACTTAAGCAAACAAGAAATCCAAAACTCTAGAAATGACAGAGACATCTCGCTGCCTGGACAGTCACCCAAAGTTCCTCTGTACCGTTGGGGCATCCATCTTCGGCCTACAGGCCCATGGTATCCAGAGACATTTCCATGAAGCAGGAAATTTCAAAGGCAGTTCAGTCATTATCTGCTGTGTCCTGCAGAATGTCTCGCAGACTCTTTCATGAATCAGGAACCCCGAAAGACCATCTCACCTTTTGGCAAGTTCAGCAGTCCTCTTTCTGCGGGTTCTCTGTGTCCAGTTTATGCATCAGTCCAGGCAAGAGCAGTTTCTTGCCCAAATGGCTATCAAACTCCATAAGGATCCTCTTCGATGCCCATCTTCCTCTCGAAGTAGATTGGTGCTGCCAGGAGCAGACATGTCTCATTGTCATGAAAAGCCCTAAGTTATTAAAACATTTAAATGCCATATTCTGCAGTCTTTGAAAGATATGAAGAATGCCTATCCTACTGAAATATATCTCTATATATCTAGAAAATCTAACTAACATGACTACAAGCTTGACTATTGTTGATGATTATCCATTAACAACCTATATTTCTAATTATACATTACATTTTTAAATGAACTACACAATCACAATACCTTAATCAATATTAGAAATACATATACATATAACAAAATTGACCTTAAAATCCATACCAATGCAAATTATTCATATCTATATCATATCCCCCTTTAAATGTAAAAGAGCATTTATAAACAATATTTGGGAATATGGGCGCAGTTATTTCTCTCCAAACTGCTTCCTGCTGAATGGGGGCGCTGTTATTCAGGTCTTTTATGGTGCAACCTGTGTGCCAGGTTCATCTCAGTTGAAGTAATTTTTTGAGGGTATTCACAGCAACCTTTCAGGAGGGCAAGGTCTATCATACCATATTGGAATAGAAGAAATCCACAGGGTCTGGTCCTCTGTGAAAACAAAAGAAGGACTTTTCCAAAGCATCATGTCCTTAGATCCAAATTCTGAAGTCAAGATACCTTTAGAACATATGTGCAGGTTCAGCTTAGCAGCCCATATAATGAAATGTCTCTCTGTACTTAGCTCCTTCATGGTCAAAAATTTTAAAGAAAACACAATGTACATAATCCAGACTCTCTGTGAATTTTCCATTTTTACGTGGCTTATTTTTACTCTATCACTTTATTCTGTCTCTTTAGAGACTTTACCTTTTTTTTAAGGCATTAACTTTATCCTCTCTATATATTTTTTCTCTCTCTCTCAAGCCTACGTATACTCATCCAACATTGTGACCCATTTAGTGGTCTGTCTGAATCTGTTTTATTGTGAATCTGTAATTTTTTTACTATCCAGGAGCATTTCTTAAAATGTTAAGCACTTCTTAAAAACTTAAGTTGCACCATGTACAGGTAATACGGTACTGCCTGTGTCCTGCCCAGTCTAAACTTTAATTGCGCTGTTATCATAGTAATTACGGTAGTTCCTGCTTGAGACCAGCTCAGTTCAGCATGGTGGAGCTGATCCACTCCTGCCTCAGAGCCATTTGGTGCCCCTGAGCCACACACAGTTCCAGGCACACAGCAGTCCACATTGCCGTCAAGCAAGCCGTAGCACTCTACTCCAAATGCTCCATTCAAAAGCTCTGTCTCCCGCAGGAGCCAGACAGAGATCGCATTGGCGGAACAGCACAGAAAGCCGGCATTTTAAAAAAGCCAGTTTTTTCCTGCTGCCGAGTCAGGACAATTTCTTTGCGGCACACAACCCACAAACAGCAAAAAGCTGTCTTAAATTCTCTCTCTGTCCTTTTTAAGCCTTCTCAGGTTTTACGTGGAGTTCATTAGCACGTGGGCGCCAGTCTGTTGTAGTAGGGGGCGGCTGGGCTGCGTCCCCGGCACCCGTCCGCCCGCATGGCTAGCTTATGCCCAAAATAATTACACAGAAACGGTATTCATTTAAATACTGCTTGGCCCATTAGCTCTAGCTTCTTATTGGCTAGCTCTTACATATTGTTCTAACCCATTTCTAATATTCTGTGTAGCTCCACGAGGTGCGCTTATCAGGAAAGATCTTAACCTGCGTCTGGCTGGAGTGGGAGAATCATGGCGACTCACTGACTCAGCTTCTTTCTCCCAGAATCCTGTTCTGTTTACTCCGCCTACCTAATTTTCTGTCCTATGAGGGCCAAGGCAGTTTCTTTATTAGTTAACCAATGAAAGCAACAGATAAGATACAAGACCCACCTCCATCAACTGTGAGCAAGTTTGAAGCTGCACACAGGGACACAGGAGAGAAAGCAGCTGCAGCGACTACAAACAAGGAGACTTTTCACTCCACATCAGGCAAGCAGGAAGGGAGCCTTCCAGGCAAGACTGCCCATCCAAGGCTGCAGGTGTCAAAATGCAGATTTACCCAAACAGAGAATGACTGAACTGGGAATGCCAGTCAAGGGACTTCCTACAGAGTGTTTCCCCAGGTTAGCTGGCAAGGCACACAGAGACCACTCTAACTGTGGTAGACGATGGCCAGGTGACACCCCAAGCTGGCAGAACTTGGCAGTGTTTGTCACACGATTTTGCAGGATGCACAATACAGGAGTTACAGAGTCATGGAAGCTTACACCAAGGTTCTGGAAGCATGCGGAGCCAGATAATGTGTAGCAGGGCTGAATTCCTTATAAGGAGGGCACGACACATAATGCCTGAAGCTGAGAAGATGCAGCTTTGTTTGCTATGGAGAACCCAGAATGTTGGCAATACTGGGACCATGGGATGTCTTTGGAGAAAATCTGCAGGCACAGGGTGGAATTAGCTCAAGAGAGATGCTATGTGTGCTGCAGGTGACAGATCAGGACCAGAGGAGGGGGAAACAGGTAATCCTGCAAACTCCAGTTGCTGGACCTCTAACTGAAGGATTTTCTGGTTTCCCTTTCAGGTTTTGGTTTTCCTTTGGTCTGTTTTTTCCTTGCTATGCCCCTGCCTCGGCCTTTTAGAATGGGGCTGTTTATTCTGTGCCATTGTACATTGGAAATATGAAGCATTATCATTTTTGTAAAGCAGCTCAGAGTTAAGAGGTTGCCCTGAGTCTCTTGGACTTTTGATCAATTTTGAGACTGTTAAGACTTTAGGGACTTTTATAGATGAATTAAACCCATTTTTGCAATATGAGAATGCCACAGGCTTTTGAAGATCAGGAGTAGAAAGCTATGGATTAAAAGTAGCATATTTAGGTGTCAAGTTGACAAGAGGTCTTCTTTGTCAAGCTGACCTATGGAGTCACACCTCAGGGTGTGTTTAAAAGTTTCCCCAGACAGATTTAAGTGAGACAGGACTATGGATTGCACTATTCTATGGGCTGGAGTCTTAGACCGAATAAAAAGGGGAAAGGAGGACTTGGAGAGATGGCTTAGCAGTTAAGAGCACTGGCTGTTCATCCAGAGGTCCTGAGTTTAGTTTCAAGCAACCACTTGGTGGCTCACAACCATCTACAGTGGGATCTCATACCCTCTCCAGGCATAAACTTGTACATGCAAATAGAGCTCTCATCTGCATAAAACAAATAATTTTTTAAAAAAAATCAAAATAAAAAGGGGGAAAGGAAAAAGTCAAGTAAGCCCCAGCATTCATGGCTCTGTTTCCTGACCAGATGTAGTGTGTCTGAGTACTTCCTATTCTAGCCACCATGACTTCCTGAACTGTGGTGGACTGTATCCTCAAAATCTGAGCCAAATAAACCCTTTCTTCCTTCATTCTATACATTGCTATTGTTGGGTACTTTGTGACAGAAAGAACACAAGAGACTAATATGGATAGGCTCTTTCTTATTTGTTTACTTTTTTGGAGGGGGGGTTCTTTCCCATAGACTTATAGTTAAGAGAACTATGTATAGATATAAATAACAATCATCATTTAGTAAAACCAAAATCTGTAACAATGTTACAAAGAAACCCTCACCATTTCTTGTTAGGAGGCCGGTTGTTCGTTCCCAGCTGCTCAGCCTTGAAATAATCACACAGAAACTGTATTATTTAAATATCACTACTTGGCCCATTAGCTCTAGCTTCTTATTGGCTAACTCTGTTAATCTGTGTATTGCCAAGTGGCTATGGCTTACTGGGTAAAGTTCCCAGCATCTGTCTCCAGAGGGGCTACATGGCTTCTCTTCAACTCCACCCTTCTTTCTCCCAGAATTCAGTTTAGCTTTTCCCGCCTACCTATGTTCTGCCCTATCAACAGGCCAAGGCAGTTTCTTTATTAACCAATGATATTCCCAGCATACAGAGGGGAATCCCACATCAACCATTCATACTTCCTCCTCACTCCTTCTGAGTATATCCTCCTGTAACAATCATAGACACACACAAGGATGTTATCAAAAGTTGTGGAGCCTATGTGCTTGTCAGTTTTATGTGTGACTTGGAAAAGGCAATAGTTAGGAGACTTTTCAAGCATTAAGTAGGACTGAGTCTGAGCTGAGCTCCCCTGCTGTTATAGCCTGAGTAATTTTTCTTAACTCACTGTAACTAGTCCACTAATGAATCCTAAAGCCATCATCTGCCTAATGCCATGCCCTCCTTCTCATTTCCCGCCTCGCCACTGTAGCCACCACCTCTTGCTGGAATCATAGATGTCTCTAGCTGCTCTGCCTCCCTTCTGTATTGCTTTGACTTTTTCAGATGATCAGTCAGCTTTGTCTGACAGCAGGAGAAGATCTCAAATAAGCATAACATACAAGGTTTTTCTCCTTCTCTTATAAAAATGGAGGCATCTCACCAAAAGCCCATTATAATATCTAAAATTCAAAGGACTGACAGTTCCAGATCTTGGTGAGGATGTGGATCAACTGGTGTGTAAATTCTCCAAGAGTGTCAAATAAGTATCTAGTGCTCACTCATGCTTCCTAGTCTCTCTAAACATCTAATTGTTTATCTCCCAGGTATCTCCTCGGGGTTTATAAAAGTCTCTGTACATGTTTGTAGCAGTTTGGTTCACATTAGTCCTAAACAGTGAGCTAGACTCCATATCAAATGTCTATCATCTGGGGAACTGGTTAAGTCAGTGGTAGTGAATATGTACAATAACATTCAAGTTGGTCATAAAGAGGAATGAACTTGATACAGCAGTATAAATGAATCTTAAACTAATTATACATGCTGAAAGAAGCCAGACACAAGAGAGTGCATAATACATGACCCAATTTAAAGTTCTAGGAAGTGAAAAACAGCCAATGGTGACAGAAAGCACAACAGGATGGACTGGTGTGAGGAGTGGGAGAGAGGAGGGGAATTGCAGAGATACAGAATGTTTGATGGTGGTGGCGATGGGATAGCAGAAAGGTTCTGTGATGTGGGATTCCCCTCTGTATGCTGTGAATATGTTTTGTTACCATTAGTTAATAAAGAAGCTGCTTTAGCATATGGCAGGGCAAAATAAAACCAGGTGGGAAATCCAAACAGATATATAGAGAGAATAGGCAGAGTCAAGGAGATGATATGTAGCTGCTGATAGAGACAGATGCTGAAACCTCACTGGTAGGCCACAGCCTCGTAGTGGCACATAGATTAATAGAAATAGGTTAGTTTAAGATGCAAGAGTTAGTTAATTAGAAGTCTGAGCTAATAGGCCAAACAGTGTTGTAATTAATATAGTTTCTCTGTGATTATTTGGGTCTGGGTGGCTGGAAGCAAAAGTACAGTCTCTGCTGACAGTTCTGAACCTTGGTTGTGGTAATCTTTAGAAGGTTTTATTATAGAACTCAGAACATACCTATCAGTACATTTTAAAAGCATTTTATGTGTATGCATGTAGGTGCTTGCATGTATGTATGTGTGCCATATATATGCATGGTGACCTTTGAGGTCTGAAGGAGTCATCAGTTCCCCTGGAACTGGAGTTGCAGGTACTTGTGAGTCACTTGATGTGGGTGCTGGGAACTGAACCTGGGTCCTCTGTTAAGAGCAGCAAGTGCTCTTAACCACTGAGCCCTTTCTCCAGCCCCAATCAGTACATTTTAAATGGATGCTGTTTTCTCGTATATAAATATAGCTGGTGTGTTGGTGCATGCCAGGCAAGCATGCCATCACTGAGATACATGCTCAGCAGCTTCATATTTCATTTAATCATTTGTCCTCCACCCTGAATCTTCGTTTAAGTCACCACCTATGAGAGGAGCTGAAGTCTTTCTGTAAACACTGCTTCAGAGCTGGGATAGGGAGTGGAGTGAGTAAAGCTCACAGGCATGAACGTTACTGGAAAATTCCTCAGTTACTATTTCCCTGTGAGGGAGACTGAATTACTTTGAGTTGCAATAGGACGTGTGTGTGTGTGTGTGTGTGTGTGTGTGTGTGTGTGTGTGTGTCAGGCCCAGGGACAGCAGCTGCATGCTATGACATGCTTGCACTGTTCCTTTAATGGACAGGACAGGCGGTGTCGATATGCAGCCTATTCTCCAGTGTGTGGTACTGATTTTGAATGAAGATACAATGCAGGCTACTTACAGCAGTGATTTGATGGAAAGATTATAGGACAGCAACAGATTCAAGAGCCTAGATTCTCCACTAGGTGATACCTGCTCAGCCAGCTGTGCCATAAGCAAACATGAAAGCATTTTTTTAATGCTCATTTCTTCTCCTCCTCCTCCTCCTCCTCCTCCTCCTCCTCCTCCTCCTCCTCCTCCTCCTCCTCCTTCTTCTTCTTCTTCTTCTTCTTCGGTTTTTTCTTTTTTTTAGGATAGGGTTTCTCTATAGCTTTGGTGCCTGTCCTGGAACTAGCTCTGGTAGACCAGACTGGCCTTGAACTTACAAAGATCTACCAGTCTCTGCCTCCTGGGTGCTGGGGTTAAAGACATGCATTACCCCTGCCCAGCTATGCTCATTTCTTTATACAAAGTGTCTTTGATTTATGAAGTTTTGTCTCAGTGATTTCTATCATCAGTGGGTTCTCATAAATTTGAAGAGGAAATACTTTTATTTTGTTGATGCTGTGGGATAATGCTTTTGTACACTGTAAAATTTGTCACTTGTATTGGCTTAATATAATGCTGGCTGGCCAATAGCCAGGCAGAAAGTATAGACAGGGCAACCAGACTAAGAGAATTCTGGGAAAAGGAAAGGCAAAGACACAGTCACCACCCAGATGCAGAGGAAGCAAGATGAGAATACCTCACTGAGAAAAGGTACCAAGCCATGTGGCTAAACATAGACAAGAATTATGGATTAAAGCCGGGCGGTAGTGACGCACGCCTTTAATCCCAGCACTCGGGAGGCAGAGGCAGGCGGATCTCTGTGAGTTCGAGGCCAGCCTGGTCTACAAGAGCTAGTTCCAGGACAGGCTCCAAAGCCACAGAGAAACCCTGTCTCGAAAAACCAAAAAAAAAAAAAGAATTATGGATTAATTTAAGTTGTAGAGCTAGTTAATATTAAGTCAGAGCTAATAGGCCAAGCAGTTTATAATTAATATAAACCTTTGTATGTTTCTTTGGGACTGAATGACTGTGGTACTGGGCAGGATAGAAACTTCTGTCTACATGTTTTTTTTTTTTTTTTGGTTTTTCGAGACAGGGTTTCTCTGTGGTTTTGGAGCCTGTCCTGGAACTAGCTCTGTAGACCAGGCTGGTCTCGAACTCACAGAGATCCGCCTGCCTCTGCCTCCCAAGTGCTGGGATTAAAGGCGTGCGCCACCACCGCCCGGCCTGTCTACATGTTGAATAAATAAATAGAAAACTAGAAATGTGAACAGGAAAAGAAGGAAGGAAAGAAGGAAGAAAGGAAGGAAGGAAGGGAGGAAGGAAAGGAAGGGAGGAAGAGAAGGAAGGGAGAAAGGGAAGAAAAGGGAAGGAGGAGTGGAAGAAGGGAGGGAGGGAGGAGGGAGGAAAAGTAGATCTTAGTTCATAAAGAGAGCCATAACCCACATAGCCCCTCCCCTTGGGGGAGTGACATGGCCCAGTCCATTCATAGTTTGTTTCATGCAATTTGCCCTAGCCACCATCATGGCTTACTTAATAAGAAAGATTCTATTTTTAAACAAATGTATTTACACAAACAAATTATGTGGGTCAGGAATTTTTCTGTTGGTCTTTGAAATATTTACGATAATACCTAGTAGGGACTAAAAGAATGTTTGTTCAATGAATAAATTTCATTATCACCTATGGAGAAGTGTATTTTTCTAAGATGTTATAAGTCTATAATTGTTATAAACATAAATATTTACGATATAATCCCTGGGTAGAGTCCTCTTCCCTACTACCGAGGTTTCCCCACTAACCGGGCTTTACTGTGCTCCCCAGCAATCATAACTGCAGAGCCATCTCACCACTTTCTTATTATTCTCCTTATTCACTAGACACACACCTCTGCTCCCTGGTGGTTTGGTCCATCAATATATCCACAGAACATTTCACCACACAGGGAGCATCTGTAAAAAGTATGAGTAGCCTACTTTATTTAACCTTCAGCAGCAACCTGAGCATGGAAATTATTGCATCATTTTAAAAGATCTCACTGTGCTGGGTAGTATTCTCTGATCCTGCCACATCATCTCACCTATCAGTTTAAGACAGACTGATAAAAATGCACAGCTTTTCTCAATATTATTGAAGCACACTGTAATCAACAGGAAATAAAGAAACCACCAAAGGGGCTGCTCCTTGATTTGTGGGGAGGTTGTTACTGTGGACAAGAGAGGGAGAGATAACAGCTAGAGGCATCTAGAGGAGCCCAGATCAGAGAGAAATGGAAGCAGACTAGACATGACCAGGGCTAAGGAAGCTGGGTATAGAAAAACCATGCAGGATAGAAGGAGCATGAGTAGCTGCAGGGAGGGAAGCAGCTGGAGCAGCCTGGGAGTTTAGGGTAGAGGAAGGGGTGAGAAGGGCCAGGATGAGATGTGGAACAAGTACAGATGAATAGGGGCTGTGGGTGGTAGTTTGAATGTAATTGGCCCCCATAAGCTCATAGGGAGGGACACTATTAGGATGTGTGGCTTTTTGGAGTGGGTATGGCCTTGTTGGGGGAAATGTGTCACTGTGGAGCAGGCTTTGAGGCCTCATATATGCTCAGACCATGCCCTCATATATATCTCATACCACTTCATGTTGTCTGTGGGTCAAGATGTAGGATTCTCAGCTCCTTCTCCAGCACCATGTCCACCTGTACACCACCATGTCCCACCATGATGATAGTGGTTTAAACCTCTTGTGGTGGTTTGAAGAAAAATGGCCACAAAGGGAGTGGCATGATTAGGAGGTGTGGCCTTGGTGGAAGAAGTGTGTCAGTGTGGGGTGAACTTTGAGGTAGGTCTCTTACGCTTAAGCTACACCCAATGAGGCAGCCCACTTCCTGTTGCCTATGGGTCAAGATGTAGGACTCTCAGCTCCAGTGCCACATCTGCCTGCATGCTGCCTTGCTTCCAGCCCAGTGGGCAGGTAATTACTGGCTGTAAGGCTTCCTACAGCACCTCCCCCTTTTGTTTAAATACGTGAGTTTTAAGCCTAATACAAAATTATATACAATAAGAACAAATATATTCAATAATTATCCTTTCCTAACTAGTTTAAGTCTTGTATAATAAATAACTTGGCCAAGTCATGAGAGGAAAGTAACTACAACTATCTAGTCTTCATCCCCATCAAAGATATGAGAAGAAAAATAATATTACTTGAGTAAGCAAGAAGAGCAATCAAGCAACTTCTAAAATGTGCAACAAATGACAGAGACAACTGGCTACATGAGTAATCACCCAAAGTCTCATTTGCAACGTTAAAGCAACCAACTTTAGCTAAGGCCTAGAATAACTGACAGACCATTTTCAGAAGCAGGAAATTTTTTTAAAAGTGCCTTGGCAAGATTTGACACTCCTGCTTATCCATTTCCAGAAACCATGCAACATGTCAGTGGTTGAGGCATGGGCAGTTTTTTTGCCCAAAGGCCAGTTTTGCCAAGAAGAAAAGAAGCTTCAAGTGGTGTGTCTTCAGTGCTCAACATTTTCTCGGGAATAGATCGGTGCTGTCAGGAGCAATTGTGTCTCACTTCAACAGAACCCTAAGTTATTTAAATGTCATATTCTACAGCTTTTTGAAGTGGTTGAAGATTACCTATCTATGCAGAATATAATATCTATGTATCTAAAGAACCTGAGTAGTCTAACTATAAGTATGACAAACATGGATGACTATTGATCTATAATTCTTAATACCTATATAACTTAAAGACTAGGACTTCATATTAGGATATTATACAATAAACAACTGTGCAACAAATGAGCACAGTGACCTCAAAATGTAGACAATGTATAAGTATCTTGATCAGAGGTAGAAAAGTACATTGCAATATGATAAATATATCCTAAAATTGTATCAATATACATAAATGTTTTAAGTAGAGGTAGAAGCATGCATGCGTACAATATGACAAAATAACTTTGCCTAGGTATACAAATATGGTGGACGAAAATAGGTGTTGTAGATAGAGTGGGGGCCCTTGTTTGTCCCAGCCACCCCGCTAGCTTACATTCAAAATAATTATACAGAAACTGTATTCATTAAATCACTGCCTGGCCATTAGCTCTAACCTCTTATTGGCTAACTCTCATATCTTGATTTTCCCATCCAATTATCCCTTTTTTTCCAAAGAGATCTCTGAGCCTACAAAATTCCCCCCTAACCCTATACTAATTATAATCAATCCCTAAATGATGTTCCTAACCCTGAGGACAAACTTTGTTGGGAGAGGGGACGTCTAACAAAGATGGGGCCTGGAGGAGCCTGGAGGTCAGCATGAGCTCTGATATGCTGATAGGTGTCACAAATATGTGTGAGTAGAGAACCTTATGTCCCTTTGCCAGAGGCAGGGGAAATGACTCCATTTGATGGGAAGGAATGCTAGCGTCTATCTAACCATCAGCAATCCTTCTGTAGTTCAGTTTGGACTGATTCAATTTTGGTCAAAGTCAGTGAGTCTGCTCTTTTAGGGAGGGTGGGATGCCCTTTGAACTTGACATACATTGTCTATGCTCTAGCCTGAAGATTGGTGTCCTCCCAGGTTCCCATGTTAAACTCTGATCTCCAGAGCAACTATATTAAGAACCGGCTGGGGTGGTGATTAGGTGACTGGGGATTAGACAAGTGGATTAGAGCTCCTACCAAGATGCTAGAGGGAGCCTGGTTGACCCCTCCCCTCTCTCCCCAGCACTGCATCTGCTGGCCCCTTGACCTTGAACTTCCAGGCTCCAGAACTGTGAACAACCAATTTCTACCATTTAAAAATTACTTAGGTTAAGATATTTTGTAAAAGGAGTAAGACAATATTTGTGCATGTTTTTAACCTCTTAAAAACAACAAAACAACAATAACAACAACAACAATAACATCCAGTTTATAAGATGGGTCCCCAAATAGTTTCCTTTTTTTAATATAGATTTTTTTAAGAATTTTTTTTTATGATGCATAGTGTTCTGCCAGCATGTATGCCTGCAGGCCAGAAGAGGACATCAGATCCTATTATAGATGGCTGTGAGTCACCATGTGGTTGCTGGGAATTAAACTCAGTATCTCTGAGCCATCTCTCTAGTTCCCACACACACACCAAATAGTTTTCAGTCCTTGCTCATTTATCTTCTCTTGATTACTGCACTCAGCCTCCCCTCCCAGCGCTCTACTTCTGAATGCTCTTTTCCACTTCAGTACTGTGAAGTTGCCATCATACTGTCCTGTACTGTACCTTCCTGCATTGCATTTTCAATTTGCTACTTGTCTATGCATAGACACTTGATGGTTGCATCCTGCTTGGGGTTAAAGAACAGTCAATGGATTGTCAGTTAGGATTAAGCCCAACCATATGTTAAGACTAGATCTAAACAATGGTGCATAGCAAAGAAGTTCCCTACCTCTCCTTAATAAGTCTGGAGGCTGACTGCCTACCACTAGTAAGAGTCATTCAGAAATTGTTTCCTTCCTCTTCTGTGATCCTCAAAGTCCTGCCTCAGCTACTACTGCCACTGCTGTTGATTGCCAGCCAGAACCAGATGGTAAGACCCCATTGCTGAAGATGATACAAGCTTTGGTTGCAAAACATAAAGAAATCAAGTGGGGACTGAGCCAGAAGCTTCCTCCTGGCTATTTGTTTTGTATGCTGCTAGAAGATGCTAGGAAGCTTGCAGGGAGAAGTGCCTTCAACAGTCTTATTGACTATGGAGCATGTGTACTATACTATGAACTTGACAGACACAAGGTGCCCACAGGTACAGCAGAAGCATGACTGCTAAAAGGGTAGCAGATCACTTTCAGGTTGTAGGCCCTGACACAGGAGGGAATTCACATCTAGAACTGCAAAAAAAAAATGGTTAAAAGCTAAGGCTGGAGAGATCATTAGCCCTAGTGAGGAAGATACTGCTTAAAAAACAAAGTATGTGTGCAAGTGTGTGTGTGTGTGTGTGTGATATGTAGTGGTGTGCACGCCAGAACACACAGGTGAAGGTCAGAGTCAGAGTGCAACTTTGTGAAGCTGGTTCTTTCTTGCAACTTTTTCTTGGGTTCTTAGGATCCAACTCAGGTCACCAGACTTGCATAGCCAGTGCTTTTACCCACTAAGTCATCTTGCTGCCCCCACATTTTGATAAATGGATATGTGCTCATCAAACTGCTTCCCAAATGTTCCTGCTTGCAGACTAGTGATGCTCTTGGTTTGGTGAGGGAGGCTTCTGTATGCAGTGGGGAGTGGGTTACTGCAGAGACTCATAGCCGGACAGAGAGCCGAGGATAAGTGATTATTGAATTCTCAGTCATAACTGGGACATCTACATTACCCCCTCCAGTTCTCAGGGAACATCTTAGAAGAGGGTAAAGAAAGAATGTACGAGCTGGAGGGAGGGGTGGGGGCTCTGAAATCATGTCTTCCTGGCACAATATGGCTCTTGCACTCTTGAACTTTCAGCTGTGATCCCTTGCACAAGATTGGGTTTATTAATGTCTTGTGTCATGGACTAGGGAGAGGCTTCTAAGGGCCCTGAGACTCCCTGAAGATTTATGGACAGTTAATGATTGCTTAAGGAGGGAAAGACATTGTCTTCAGTGGTATAGTCATGGTAACTTAACCCATACACACACAAATAGCCCCTTATCTATGCTCCTATAAATCACCCTAGTCAGTCTCAGCAGAAAGAAGAGTTCTCCCTCAGAATGTGGGATGATTGCTGATATTCCAGCCTTTGTGTCTGATTTTGACTTTCTCTCAAGTTCAACCTGTCACATGGCCTCATTCAACCAAAAAAAGGGCAGAGAAGTATAGTCAGTCCTTTTGGGGACCAATAAAGTAGACTTTTTTTACATTTACTTATTTTGTGTCACAAGACAATTTATGGTAGTTGTTTCTCTTCTTCCAGTCATGTGGTTCTTGAGTATTGAACTCGGGCCATCAAGTGGTGGCAGGTGCCATTATCCACTGAGCCATATTGCTAACCTTCTATATCAGATGCTTTGTTAAAGGTAAAGAAGGGAGCCTAGCCATTAATTTGCACCACGCATAATCATAGAAAACCCTTTTCAATCAAGCAGCAACACAGCTCTGAAATCTGTCCCTTTAAGCTTTCTGAAAGCATAGACCTTGTCACCACTTCCCTTGTTCACTGCCACCCTTGCGATGACTTGACTTTAGAGCCCCTGCACCCACAGAACTTTTGCCTGCAAGCATCTGAACTTGTCCAGCCGGAAATGATGGACAGACAGAGCAAGTTTCCTCCCTGAACTCACACAGGGGTGGGGGCAGGACCTGATCCTGAGCTCAGGCTCTCACTATTTTAAAAGGGTGATTAGAGAAGAAGGGTGATCTTATGATTCAAAGATCTGCTGACATCCATTACAAGGACTATGCCTGCCACTCCATCCCAACATGAAGCTTTTTTGGGATGGGATGTCCTTGACCCTGGCCACTGCAGGCCACTGCCAGCTTCATTAGTAGTTCAGCCGTCAGTCTCTGTCCCTACTTCCCTTTTAATAATCAAATCCTGTTGTAGGGAGAGAGGCCTCTTGGTGTTTCCTGGCTGCTCAGCCCCAAAATAATCATACACAACCATATTATTTAAATCACTGCTTGGCCCATAAGCTCTAGCTTCTTATCGGCTAACTCTTATATTAATTTAATCCATTTCTATTAATCTGTATATCACCATGAGGTCATGGCCTACCAGCAAAGTTTCAGCATTTCTGTCTCTGGTGGCTCCATGGTGTCTCTCTGACTCCACATCCTTTCCCCAGCATACAGCCTAGCTTTCCCTGTCTAGTTCTGTTCTTCCCTGCCATAAGCTCAAAGCAGTTCCTTATTCATTAACCAGTAAAAGCAACACACAGACTTAAGGACCTCCCACACCATTTCTCCTTTTCTGTATAAACAAAAAGGAAGGCTTTACCATAGTAAAATTACATATAACAAAACACTTATCAAGCAAGAATTATAGTTACAATATTTCTATTTACTTTATCTTATATCATAACTAAGGAAAACTATAACTATAAATTCTTCAACTCCATCAAAAACTCCAGAAGGATATGATATTACCTAAGTAAACAGGAAGTACATTGTAAGCAACTTCCAAAACTCTAGAATTGACAAAGACATCTCGCTGCCTGGACAGTCACCTAAAGTTGTACCATTGGGACATCCATCTTTAGCCTACAGGCCCATGTATCCAGCAGACTTTTCCATGAAGCAGGAAATTTCAAAGACAGTTCAGTCACTTTCTTCTGTATCCTGCAGAATTTCTTGCAGACTCTTTCATGAAGCAGGAACCCTGAAGGATCATCTCACCTTTTGGCAAGTTCAGCAGTCATTTCTTTGCAAGGCCTGCATTTCCAGTTAAGCAGTCCAGACAAGAGCAATTTCTTGCCCAAATGTCTAACCAACTCCATAAGAAGCCTCTTCAATGCCTATATTTCTCTTGAAGTAGCTTGGTGTTGCCAGGAGCACATGTGTCTCACTGTCATGAATAGTCCTGAATTTTTAAAACATTTAAAAGCCATATTCTGAATGTCTCTGAAAGATTTGAAGAATACCTAACTAAATGAACTATATCTCTATATATCTAGAAAAACCTAACATGGCTATAATTTTGACTATTATAGATGACTATCTATTAACCTATATTTATTAATTATACATTACTTTTTAAATGAACTACACAAACACAACACCTTAATCAAGAGCAGAAATATACATATAACAAAATTGACCTTAAGTTTGTATCAATAAACCAAGATCTGTACCAATGAAAAATATTCATCTCTATAGCATATCCCCCTTTAAATGTAAACAAACATTTATAGACAATATTTGTAGTTATTTGTAGAATATTTGTAGTATATTATTTGTAGAAAATGGGTGTAGCTATTTCTCACCAAACTGCTTTCTGCTGTTTGTTGGGTGAAGTAATTTTTTGAGGGTATTTTTGGGGTGTTCACAGCAACCTTTGTGGGGTTCTTGGTCCATCAAACCACACTAGTTTGGAAGCAATCCACAGGTTCTCATCCTCTGTGGAAACAAGGGAAGGAACTCTTTTCCAAAGCAACATATCCTTAGACCCAAACTTGGAAGTCATAATACCTTTATAATATACATGCTGGTTTAGCTTAGCAGTCCATATAATGAAATGTCTCTCTGTTCTTAGCTCCTTCACAGTCAAAAAATTTTAAGAACACAATAATATACATAATCCAGACTCTGTGTATACTCCATCTTTATGTGGCTTGTTTTTCTTTTCTCTTTTTAATCTATGACTGTCTTTACTCTGTCTCTTTAAAGACTTTGTTTTATGTTTTTAAACCATTTACTTCTTTTCCAACTCTCTATATTCTTATTCTTCTCTGTTCCAAGCCTACATACATTTATCCAATACTGTGACCCATTTAGAGGTCTTTTCCATTTGAATTTGACTTTATTGTATATATGTAATTCTTTACTGACCAGGACAGCTTCTTAAAATGCTAAGTGCTTCTTAAAAACTTCAGCTGCACCATTGCCAGGGGTAATACGGTATTTCCTGATTTCCCCCCCAGTCCAACATGGCAGAGCCTCTTGTGCCCCTGAGCAGCGCACACTGCCCCATTTCCAGGCACACAGCCAGTCCAAGTGGCCACCAAGCAAGCCGCAGCACGGTACTCACAAAGCCCATTCAAATGCTCTGTAGCCAGACCTCCTGCCTGAAAGAGGCAGAGATCACACTGGCAGGATGGCCCAGAAAGCCAGCATTTCACAATGGTGCGGCTTTTTTCCTGCAATGGTTGAGTCAGGAAAACCTCTCTTAAAGAAGCTGTGGCATGCTGCCAGCAAACAGCAAGAAGCTGTGTTAAACTCTGTATTTTTGTGTCTAGAATTCCTTTGTAAGCCCTCTCAGGTTTTAAGTGGATTTAGATAGCCACACTGGTGCCAATCTGTTGGAGGAGGGGCCGTTTGTTGGTTCCCAGCCACCTGGCTAGCTTAGACCTGAAATAATCACACAGAAACCATAATGTTTAAATCACTGCTTGGCCTGTTAGCTCTAGCTTCTTATTGGCTAACTCTTATATTAATTTAACCCATTTCTATTTATCTGTATATCACCACGAGGTCATGGCCTACCAGCAAAATTTCAGCACGTCTGTCTCTGGTGGCTTCGTGGTGTCTCTCTGACTCTGCTCTTCTTTCTCCCAGCATACAGCCTAGCTTTCCCCGCCTAGTTCTGTTCTTCCCTGCCATAAGCTCAAAGCAATTGTTTATTCATTAACCAATAAAAGCAACATATAGACAGAAGAACCTCCCACACCAAAATCTTACTTGACTATAACTAAAAGAAATTCAGGCATGGTGCATCTGTAATTACAGCATGCAGGAGGCAGAGGAAGGATCTCTTAGTTTGAGGTCCGCCTTGATAAAAAAAAAAAAAAAAGCAAGTTCCTGGACAGCAAGGGCTACACAGAGAAACCCTACCTTGAAAAACTGGAAAAGGAAGAAAGGCAAGAAGAGAGAGAAGAGACCAAATTTGTCAGGAGACTCTGTTTATCATATCCAACACTTGGTGGTAGCAGGCTGGAGTGACTGAGCTAAGGCAGCAGCCACAGTATCTGGCTCGATCCCCCACTCCCATGCTGAATTTACTGCAATCCAGGATCTGACGATGTTTCAACTTATTGTCAGTGTTTACAAACTGGACCATGTTGCAGAGTCTGAATTTGGGGCTGCCCCGGGAACACGTGAGAGGTGTGGGAGCTGTGGGTGGGCCTGCCCGTGGGCCCAGGCTGCCAAGTCACGTGCAGCATGTTCTGTCTGGGTCAGCACAGTTTTCGCTTTCCCGTTCCTGGAACACCTGCAGCCACACTAGTTTTCCTTACTAGCCTGCCCCAAATGACAATAGTGGTACAGCGCGTACTTGTATGAAATGCTGTGTGCCAGAGTGGAAAAGGGACTACCTTTCTCCCCAGGAAACTGAGGAACACTTAATAGTTGGTGCTGGGTCGTGATACCTGGCATTTTTTGGCTTCCAAGTCTGCTTTTAAGCTCTATACCAATACCTTTTTGCAGACCTTGAAGTGTGTGCCCCTGCTTTGAAAGGACAAAGAGCAGATAGGGGACCTGCCTTGATGCCTTCTGCAGCTTAAGGCCCACACATTGAAAACTTCAGCCACAAAGTTCAGCTCCTAGGCAAACAGCAGGTCAGCGGGAAAAAGCTGTTTTTACTTCTTGCTCTGAACAAAGTTGAACTTGATCTGACAGCAGGGTAGTGAAAGGTCCAAGTGAGACTTGGCAGTGCCTTTGGGGACTTCGGAGCCAGCGGTGGTGAACAGACAAGCTTATCACTCTTGGAAGAAAGAGAATTTAATTCTGTCCAGCTGAATCTTAAATCTCACTTGAAACATTAGCCCATAAACAAATAAAAAAAACATTTAGATTCCTGACTGTCTTTGGAGAGGCAGTGGGGTAGGTAACAAACAGGAGCAGAGATATCCAGCATCTTCATATCACATCCACAGTGGTCACCAGGCTACCTGAGCCCCCTGGGCTACCCAGTTCATAGTGTGACAAATGGTTCCTGTCCTTCTGAGAGAAATTAATCTGCTCGGATTATTTTGCTCAACAGCCTCTAGAAATTGGGTCATTTTAATATTCTGGTGCTCAAGGGAGAGTCGTGCTTGGAAATCTCCATGGTTTAGAGGCAGAAAGAGTTTATGTGTGGCTGCTGAGGATGTGGGGCATGGTACCTGCAAGCTATAAATTGAAGATGTTCATTGAACATTCCCACTTCCCTGAGCCTAGAGCTGTGCATATGACAGTGGGTGATTAAGGTGGTTTTCAGATTCTACCACAGTGATTGAGAGTGGGCTTAAATGGACTGAATGAACCTAGCACCCTCTGGACCCAACTGGACAGGTCGTCAGAGTGAGAGATATTAAAACCTCCCTGAGCTCCAAAGTCAGAATCTGGCCAAATGACTATGAGTATGTTAGTCTATGAACCCACGGTCACTCCTGAGCCACAGAGGATTTCCCATAAGCACCTGCTCCTGCCCTTGACCCTATTGCCATTCTCTTGTGTAAATCAGTTCCATCTGAACATATCAACCAGGAAACAGACCCGAGAAAGGCGGGGAGGGCTGAAAGAAAAAGTCCTGCCACTTGAGAAGAGGGAGGGTATCATTGGAGCATGCTATTGCTGGAGAAGCCCAGGCTCCAATAAAAAGAAATAGCTTTTTAAAATCTCCAGTGGAGCAGGGCATGATGGCGCACACTTTAAAACCCGGCACTCAGGAGGCAGAAGTAGGAGGATGTCTGAGTTCAAGGCCAGCCTGGTCTACAGAGTGAGTTCCAGGATAGATAGGGCTACACAGCTAAAACTTGTCTCTAAAAAACAAAAACAACAACCAAAAAAATGGAGTCTTGGGCACTTTAAGAGTGTGCAGTGTTACCTCACACTGGCCGGTCCCCAGTCCCCTGCCTTGATCTCTGTTTCTTTGCAGAATGAGAGGAATGCCAATTAAGTCCTGTTATCTGAGCCAAATACGTCGTGCTTTGATTTCTCTGATAAAACCTCCCTAAATGGAGAACTCTCAAAATACCAAAGCGGGCCTCTCTGTGGAATTCCTGAGGAGCAGCGATCTAGAGGGATGCTTCCTCCAACCCTGTGAGCCGCTGGGGGGCAGCACCCAATCTTTCACACTGGGGTTCTGCTTGGAGACCCAGGTTTGCTTCCCTATTACACATGGCCACACTTCAGTATGGAATCGAAAAATTAATTCATAAAACTCTTCTTCCAAGATCAGGTGGTTTGGCCACTTTGTTTTTTCCCACGCGGTCTCTGTTTAAATGCTCGCAGGTGCTTTTAAATACCAGCCAGGCCCCGCATGCTGCACACTGGTGAAGCCTCCTTCAGGACAGATGAATGGATTCCAGGAAGCACATTACTGAGCTGAAAACAAGAACAATGTTTTTCCAATAGAGGGCATTGTTTTGTGAAAGAGGGTCCCCCCCTGTTTTTAAAAAATATGTTTTTATTGTGAGGAGGGAGCGTGCATAATCACGTGTATGGAGGCCAATGTACAACCTGTAGGAGCTGCAGCTTCTCTCCTTCTACAAGTGGTCCCAGGGATCCAGCTTGGGTTGTCAGGCTTAGTGGCATGTACCTTGACCCCTGAGCCATCTTAGCCACAAAAACGGGGATTCTTAAAGTTCACAGCTAAGATTCACACATTAGTGTGAAGGGCTGATATATTGAAAGGCAAAGACCCTGCATGATTCTTCTAAGACCAGCCTATGATCAGTTCTAAGGTCGGCTGAGAACTAACCAAATTAAGTCATAGCCCCATTCCCAGTTTTCTCTTTCTTTCTTTCTTTCTTTCTTTCTTTCTTTCTTTCTTTCTTTCT
>JABTXL010001273.1:7890947-7907062 GCA_025134845.1 Neodon shergylaensis | reverse complement strand
TCTTTCTTTCTTTCTTTCTTTCTTTCTTTCTTTCTTTCTTTCTTTCTTTCTTTCTTCCTTCCTTCCTTCCTTCCTTCCTTCCTTCCTTCCTTCCTTCCTTCCTTTATTTTTCTTAGTTTTTTGAGACAGGGTTTCTCTGTAGTTTTAGAGCCTGTCCTGGAACTTGCTCTCGTAGACCAGGCTGGCCTCAAATTCACAGAGATTCGCTTGCCTCTGCCTCCCGAGTGCTGGAATTAAAGGCGTGCACCACCACTGCCGGGATCCCAGTGGTCTCAACAGGAAGGAAGAGAAAAGAAAAAAAGAAGGAAGGGAGGGTAGGAGAGAGGGAGGGAGAAAGGAAGGAAAGAAAGAAAAAAGGAAGGAGAGAGGGAGAGAGGAATGTAAAAGACAGGAGGAGGAAAGAAAAACAGACAGAAAGAAGGAAGCAATGAAACGAAGGCAGAAAACTATAGTTCAGAATCTTTAAGGGCGTACATGCCAAAAGTACAAAATTCGAAGGTTCAGCCAGATAGAACTTTTGCACACGAGTTCATACCACATTGTTTGTTGCATGCTTGCTGTGCAGGGGCTGTCTTTCTTGCTTTGCAGGTCTATAATCTCCCCGAAGCACGTAAGTATATAATGTAAGATATTTATGCATGCATTATTATTTGAAGCTGGATCCCATGGGCAGCTCCCATGCTTGCCAACTGTCAGTCAATATTATATCAGAAAAATCGCATTGCAAATAGCTCATTTTAAATGCTTCAAATACCCTAATCTTTGAAAAACATTGGATGTTTTGCTAACGAACATACTAAACATCAGAAATGGATTTCCACTGGTGAGATCCATGCTAATAAACGTTAGAATGTTCTCAATCACAATCCATAAATGGTACTCAAAATCATATACTGGCTCAAGTGCCTTGCTATTGTTGACTGCACCCACTGTGAAAATATATAAAAAGTCTGGGCCCCCTTTGTGGCTATTCGGATAATTTATTCAGTGCTAGAAGCGGTGCCCACAAACCTGCCTCTGAAATGTGGTTTCGATGTCTTGGAGACATAGTCATGCAAAGTGGTTGGTTTAGCAGCTGAAAAAGCAGAGGGCAAGGACTTCCCTAAGCGTGCAAGGCGGCTTGTAGAAACCACATGATTTCTGCTCCTCTGCATTTTGTGGGAGAGTGGATGCAGATTGGTTTTAGGTTGTGGGGGAACAGCGTGCCCACTCTATCCTCTTTTAGAGTGACATCAATAAGAGCCCAAGAGCAGTGCACATGGGTGATGGTCTGATCCTCCTGGAGGCATAGATCCCATTATGACTGTCACTGCCAAGGGAGCAGGTCTGTCTGCACAGCTTGAGTCCCTTGTCTAGGCCCATGGAATGAAGATGGAAACTGTAGTTGTTTGGTCCTAAAGCCTTGCTCTTCCACCATACAATTTTCCTGTTTGCGGGAAAATTGAAAAAATATATGAGCATATAAAATATCTCAATCTTATCATTCAAAGAAACCATAGGAGGCTTTGCCGCATCCCGTCCAGACTTGTTCACGTGCGTATTTGGATGAGACTGTATTGTGAGGTAGGTCTTGCTGACTTACCATGACATCAATACCTCTTCATACCCTTCAGCATCACTAGGTTGCTTTTAAGGACCTGCTAGCCTGGACTGTGGCTATCCTGAACCACTTGCTTGTTGGACGTTTAACTTCATTCTGATTCTTGGCTGCTATGATTAGTGACGATACAGTCATCTCTGAGAGTAATCTCTTGCTTACTTTTCTTATTTCATCAGGGCAAATTTCTGGAAAGAAAATTACTGGGTTAAAGGGCAAGAACAGTTTAAGGGCCATTGGGAGGCCTGAAATAGGACACAGTGTACTTTGCCTTTAAAACAAAGACTAGTGTTACTTTCCAAGACTGATACTTAAAGTAACCCAAATTAAAACAAGGCGCATTTTGACCAAGAGCAGACTGGCCAGCAGATGTATTGATTTCTCTCCAGTAGGGGGCAGCACAAACACCAAGGGGCACCCGCCTTTCCTGTTGAAGTTTATCTCTTGGTAATGTTTTATCGTGGCTTCTTTGTTAAAATTTAGCAACACCATGGTCCTCAAGTTTATAGGCCGGAGTCAGAAAGGAAAACCTAGTTTGCAAAGATTTATGGCTTTCAGGAATGTTCCGGAAGACTGTTCCAGATGGTATAGTGCTGGAGATAAAAGGGTCTTTCCCCTGTGGGCTTGCACTGGGAGCTAGGAAAGCAGGTCATGGGGGGAGCAGCAACCGGAAGAAGGGCTGGTGAGGACTGCACTGGTATTCTTTGCCCAGTTAAGAGCTGGGCTGATGGCTCAGAAATGAATTTATCTTCCCAAACAGGATGGCAGGAGGAAGAAGGGAGCACGTGACTGCCAGCCTGAGGAAGACCTTTGGAATGACAGACACAAGGTCAGGGACAGGAGGGAAGTGTCCATGAATCACTGTGAAATGTGCTGTATCTGACCCTCTGGCCAGAGCCGGGGAAGGCTGCTGGGGAGGGGCAATGTGATGGGCCCCAAGCCTGACTGATAACCTAGACATGGTACCATGGTAGTGCCTTTATGACAGCAGAACACACCTGAGTTTACCTAGAATTCCTACGAAAAAACAGATGTGTTACCTCTTGGGGAGGGGCTGTGACTTGATGCTTCTGACCCACAAGGAGGTCAGGAATCTGTGAAGATTCCCTTTGTGACTCTCTCTGCTTGTTCTAAGAGGCCTTTTATCCTGCCAGTGGCAGAAAATGTTGTCTGGATGTGGTGGTAGGTATACCAGGTTGGCCCTGGGAGGACTTCTTAGAAGATACAAATGAGTCAAGTACCAGAAGGCATGCTCAGCAATAGCTCTGCACACGGGAGACATCCAGGAAGCACCAGGCGGCTATGAGGTCACGGGTGTCACTTGGAGACGTGCTTTGTTTCCTTAAAGTCTGATTCCTCCTAGCCCTCCTACAAGGGCTGGCTCAGACCTCTGCTTCAGGAAGTGCACAGTGGGAGCTGCGTGCTGGCGATGAGGCTGTTTCTCTTGAGAGCCCCTCGGATTCCTTCCACACAGTCAGTTCCCTTAGCATTATCCGCAGATGCAAGAGCCTGAAAGCAATCTAGCGATCACTGATAGTGACATTTGAGAAGCAGTAACGCTTATGTCATGAAATGACAGGGAGATGTCTTTAAAATCATTTCATCAGTATTGCATTTATTTGTTTATTTATGTGTCTGTAAAGGTTAGAGGACATTAAGCCATGCTGTGGTCCTGGGGGTTGGTCATCAGGCTTGGCCACAGGTACCATTCCCCTCGACATATAGCTAGCTTTTTAAAAGAAAAGGAGATCTAAGCTGGGCACGGTGGTGCATTTCTATAGTTGCAGTGCTTGGAGGATGAGGCAGGAGGATAGCAAGGTTAGCACCCACCTGGGGTGCATGTACAGCAAAACTATCTCTCAAAACAAAGAGAGAGAAAGAAAAAGGAAGGGAGGGGAAGGATAGAGAAAAGAAAGGAAAAGAAAAGAAAAAAGTCAGACCTGTACTCAGTGACCTAAAGGGTGTCCATGATATTTTCTGATATCTCTCAACTATTTCATGATGGTTGAAAGAGTGGGCACAGGTTAGGAAAAAACAATCACTTTCTGCAAATGGCTGAATCATAACTATTTCAGATTTTGTGTGATCCATAGCCGCTGTCATAATGATTCATCTTTTTACATCTGGTAGAAAGACAGTTATTGCCAATATATAGAAGAATAGATTGGGCTGTGTTCCAATAAAGCTTTATTGATAAAAGCAATTAGTGGGTCAGATTTAGTCTACAGGTTATGGTTTGTTTGCACTTGACACAGCCTTGAGAAGACCTGCATGTGTTTGTCTATGTGTTTAGGAAAGGCTTCAAGTTGTTCGTGCTAATTACTTTGTGGGGAAAGAAGGGGGAGGGTCTTTGTTATGGCTCTACTGTTGTGAAAAGACTCCATGACCAAATGTTTTCTTATAAATAAAAACATTCAATTGGGGCTGGCTTACAGTTCCAGAGGTTCAGTCCATTATCATCATGGCAGGACATGGTTGCAAGCAGACAGACATGGTGCTGGAGAAGGAGCTGAGAGTCCTACATCTTGTAGGGAATGGGAAGTGGTCTGAATCACATTGAGTGAAGCTTGAGCCTATATGAGACCTCAAGTCCACCTCCACAGTGACACACTTTCTTCAACAAGGAATAATAGTGCCACTCCCTTTGGGGGCCATTTTCTTTCAAACCACCACAGGGAGTGATGGGGTGATTATTGTCTTTTTTTCCATTTCTGTTCTCTTTGATGTGAAACAGAACATATATACTGCTTTTGTAATCTCTTCTTTAAATACCTAAAACGATGTGATTGAACATTTGAGATTCTCAGCAATAGAGAAATTCCTTTGCTATCAGAGTGGGAAAGTGTTGCATGGACTTATAGGAATTTGTTAACCATGAGCTCCAGAGAACCTAGTCACTGCTAAAACGTTGACCCAGTTTTAGAGTATAATAACTGTGGTTTGAATGAGAAATCTCCCCCATAGGCTCTGGGGTTGGCAAAGTCCTCAGTTGGCGACACTGTCTGGGGAGGTCCCAGTTGGAGGAAGCATGTCATGGGGACTGGCTTCGGACCTTTATAATCTTGCCCTACTTCCAGTTTCATCTCACAACTTTGTGCTGCAGTTAAAGATGTGAGCTCTCAGCTTCCTGCTCCGTCCACCCATGTCTGCAGCTCGCTGCTTCCATGTCCCCCCACCCCCATGGTGGACATTTATGTGGCGTGCGACTCTGCCAGCAGAGAAGACGCCACAACAGGATTCTTCTTGGAATGCGCTTTATTGGAGAACAGAAGACTGAGATAGAGGCGAAAAGACCCCGAGCCAGGCCGCGCGCCTCTGACGTGTCACCGCTCGATTTGACGTATCACTGCTCGATTGGCTCCGACCACACTGAGGCGATCGTGTGAGCAAGACGTGTGAGCAAGTGATAGGTGGGAATCAAATTACTCTTGGGCCAGCAGCGAGCATGCACAGAAGTTGTTTACCAACTAGGGACAATAGAAAAAACAGCCACGGGCTTAGTGCCAGACCCTGAGAACATGGCGGCGCTGTGGCGCGCTACACATTTACCCTTTAGAACTGTAAGCTAAAGTTGCTTTTGGTTGTGACGTTTTATCACACGACAATACAGTAACCATGGCATGAGTGATTGGGATGAATTGTGAGGCCCATCCTATTGGTGTGAGGACCATCCCGTTGGTGTGAGGACCATCCCGTTGGTGTGAGGACCATTCCATTGGTGTGAGGACCATCCCATTGGTGTGAGGACCATCCCACTGGTGTGAGGACCATCCCATTGGTGTGCCACCTCCTGTCAAGCTGCATCCAGGGCTTTCTTTTGTTTGAGGTTCCTGGGGTATGAGGCAGATGTGGACAAACCAGCTGATTTCTCAAGACAGAGACTCTGAAGGTGAAGGGAAGCCCTGACAGGATGCTCCCTTGACCTGCAGAGGTGGGGGCAGCTGTTCTCTCACCCCCCCAACTGCTGTGGAAAAGAAAGGAAGAACATCAAAGCCCCAGCTGCACCTCAAGCCCTGTCATTCAGCCATCAAGGAATGCCAGAGAGGACAGGCCACACGAGTCCCTTTTCTCAGTTACTGTAGAAGGAGCTGTTCTCTGCAGGACCTAGGAGCTGAGTGGGGGGAAATCCTGCTGTGTCTCAGAAGCTGTGCTTTGTGTTTCACTGACTTGATTTTGCAAACTTGGAGAACATTTATGAATCCCCCCATCACTTTCTTTCTCCCCTCATAATACTATAGCGATGATGATAACAATGTTGGCCACAGATATGGCTCAGTGGGAGAGGTCCTGCTTAGCATCCTGGAGGAGCTAGGTTGGATCCTAAGCACAACAACAGAAATAATAAGAATGGACATCTCTTTCTTCAGGTTGTCTTGAGAGTCAGAGGAATTGATCCACTTCCAACTCCTCTCTTGGTGCATGCCACAAAAAATATAGATTCCTTTTTTTTTTTTTTCCAAGATAAGGTTTCTCTGTAGCTTTGGAGCCTGTTCTGGAACTAGCTCTTGTAGACCAGGCTGGTCTTGAATTCACAGAGATTTGCCTGCGTCTGCCTCCAGAGTGCTGGGATTAAAGGCGTGCGCCACCAGTGCCCGGCTATGCCACAATTAGTAAATGCCTTGCTGCCATGGCTCTTAATGTGGGTATTACTGTCACATTCCTCTTGTCCTTTTCTCTTCACCTGTGTACGCAGAACTCTCTCTCTTTAGCCTCAGAGCCTTGTGAGCTTGGATACAACCAAGAAGATTACTTGATGACTTGGCTTTCTCTGGGCTCAGCTCTTCGCTAGTCTCCTGTGAGCAAGCAGAAGGATGCACAGTGCCCTCTAGGATGGACCCACAGAGTAACTTGCAGGCTACTGATTGTGAGCAATAAAAATACAAAGCCTGGAGTGTTCTGCCTCACCTGTCTGCAGGTATACACTTCCCCTCTCCTCCAGCCAGCTCAGATCCCACCTCTTCTGTTCACCCGGATGTTTTCTCTTGGAACTTCCAGACACTTCTATGTGCCTTGTCCGTTGACCAATGCCAGACATTGCTTTGTAGCCTAAATGGTTGTATGTGTGTTCTTCATGGCCTTAGCTGAAAGAAATGTCTTAGAGAATTAGAATTTATCTTGTATGTTTTCATGCACATAACCAATTAAAAGCTAGTACTGAATGTTAAATTCAAGATCAGGTCGTCAATACAGTACTATATCTCTTCATGTAAAAAGGACATTTAAATCAAGATATGATGTACATGGAAGGTGGAGGCAGGAGAAAGGAGAGCTCAAGGCCAAGCTGGGCTACACACTAAGACCCTGCTCAGAAACAGTAATGTTAATAGCGAGGCACCCACATGAGGTAGCATCCGTGTCCCTGCTGTGTGGTGAGCAGAGTCCCGGAGAGCGCTAAGGTAGGTCAAGTGGATCCAGGTATTTAAGAACTAACGCTTTCCAGTTCCCCCAGCTCCAGCAGAGTTCATGTGCATCCTTCAGTGGTGAATTGGAAATGCAAAAAGCTGCTATTCTAACTGCAATTAGTTGGGGGTAGAAAGAGGGCTCAGTGGTTAGGAGCACTGGCTACTCTTCCAGAGGATCTAAGTTTGATTTCCAGGACCACCATGACAGCCCACAACCATCTGTAAATCCAGATCCAGCAGACTAGGCACACCTGAGATACATAGGCACACATGCTGGCGAAACACCACAAATACCTTTAAATATTCTAAGGATGCAATGAGTTTTTTAATGTTTTTAAATCCCTCTGAGCTGGCTGTTCCTCCTTGGAGTCTGCTTATCAAGCGGGCTGTAGCTCACCTGGAACTCCACCAGGGCCAGGGAGAAGGGAAGCAGGAGGCCCGAGTTTCCTGTGGGGAAGTCCAGGCCTGAATGTCCTGTTTCCTTCTGCTCAATTGTTCATGGGAGGGAAGGCAAGCTGAGTGTTCTTTCTCCGGAAGCCCGAGGTACCAGCTCTTTCCGAAGCAGGAATAATGAGCGTGCCTGCCTTCTATGGGTATGGGCTGAGGTGAGGTGCGGGAGGCAGTGGTACATGTCTGAGCCATTTCCTCTGTGTCTGCTCAGTGGCAAGGTTAGCAGGTTTAGCACATTGCTTCCTAAGTTTTAAAAAAGCGTGTGTATGTCTCTGTCTGTGTGCATCCTTGTGTGTGTATATGTGTGCTCATGTGTCTGTGAGTGTATACATACTGTGTGCATGTGTGTGTGTGTCATGTGTGTGTGGAGACTAGAAGATGTTGGACTCCCTGCAGCTAGAGTTCTAGGCTGTCAAAAACCACTCGGTGTGGGTTCTAGGAACAAACGCAGGTTCTCTGGAAGAGCAGCAAGGGCTAACCGCTGAGTATCTTTCTGGTCTCACTTCTGAACATTTTTCAAGTTCTTACAAAACAAAAACCAAACACTTACTCTGCACAAAGCTTCATGGACTGACCATAGTGTCCCCAAAGTTTCCAGGTTTCTGCGTCACCAGGAAAGGTCCCACAGAGGACTGAACAGAGCAGAGGGGCAGCGCCATCTCTATTCTGAACTCTGCCGCTGGCTTTTCTCCATCACGTGTGTGGATGCTAGAAGTCACCCCCAGTTCTCTCCAGTACTCTGTCTCCTGAGGAAAAGTGTGAATTCAAGTATCTCTCATTTCTGTTCCCAGACTGCTCTAGCTAACAGCTGTCATCTTAAAGCCAACATAAGGAGTGGTGGGTACTAGATCCAGACCCCATCGCTCGGAGCCTCGAGTTGCTAAACCAGCCGCTCAGCCTCCCTCTGCCGCAGTTCTGAAAAACGGAAGTACTGGATAATGCCTTTCGGGGGCGCTGTTGTGGAGACTAAATAACTGAGTACTTCCAGAGAGGCAGAACCACGCCTGGTGCAGGATTATGAGGCAGCAGCGGAAGCATCCTTGGCAGTTCTGTTCTGAACAGATGCCTTCTGTGTTGCTGAATCCTTGATGGCCCCTACCTTGAAAAACAACTTCCTGTCTCCTATGATTTGGGGACGCCTTCCGTATGCCCGTGTCTCAAGCTGAAAGAGAAAAGGTAGAACTCTTTTGCCATTGTGTTGTTGACCATTTGCCTTTGTTTATTTCTTCCTCTCTTTCCCATTTGAACCCCAGAAACCTTTGTACCCTATGGTTTCTTCCCTTGCCTTTCCAAACAAAAACTCATCCTGTTTTCCTAAGGCCTCCCCCCACTGCAGTGGATACCACCCCCACGTACACACACTGCAGAAATTGCTGTGACCAGTTAATGTTTAAAATAATGTTCTTTGCCTTTTTACTACACCAAGACGAATCACGGTTTTCAAAGAACTTACTAACCAGACAGGAGGTGGAAAGCATCCATACAAACAGGCCTTTAGGGAGGGAAGTTCTGTGTCAAAATTAATAAATACTTAGATAAAAAGGAGAGTCGGGCGGTGATGGCACGTGCACTTGGAAGACAGAGGCAGGAGGATCTCAGTGAGTTCAAGGCTACCCCGGTCTACCAAGTGAGTTCCAGGACAGTCAGAACTGTTACACAGAGGAACCCTGTCTCGAAAAACCACACAACAAAAAAGGGTGAAAGCCCCAGTTGGCTTATTGTTATAGGGGAGAAAGGTCATTAACTATCGCACCTGACCTTCAGACATGCATGTCAATCTCCAGTCAGCGTTAACACGCCAACAAAAGGTATAGACAGACAGACAGACAGACAGACAGAACACCTCTTTGCATCACCTTTCAGTTCTGCCTCAGCAATGATAGCTTATTTCCAGCTGTGTTCAGCAAATGTCTTGGCACCTTCCCTTTCTCTCCTTATGGAAACTGGAGCATGGGGAGGCATATCCGTCCTTTGAGCCTGGAGACCGGGTGTGTTTCACCTGACTTCATGTCCCCAGCATCCTTGGCAGGCAATTGCAGCGACTTCTCTGGGACTCTCTCTGTCTCAGTTTCTGTTATTTTACTTATCAGCTCCAAGCCTTCCAGCAGCCCCAATTCACAGCCTTCTCCATGGTCCTCTGTCCCCTTCAGACCTGGGCACCTTCCTTCTCTAGTCTTACCTGCTATTGTTCTGCCCATCCCAGCCCTCACTGCCTGGCTGAATTTTTGTGCCCCAGCAAGGGCTTTATCACCCCAGCTCCTGGCACTGGCTATTATTTCACCTGAAATACTCTTTCCCTGCATTGTCAACCTCATGTCTTCTTGCAATGCTGCCTTTCCAGTGAGGCGTTGGGATCACGTGGTTAAAAATGCTAAATTCCCTCTCCTCACACTTCGAGTCCCTGTTCTCAGAATATGCTTCTTTTTCCATAATACCAAACACCTGCCAAAACGCCTCTCGATTATTTAGTATCTAGCCTGTCTTTTCCACCTGAGTACAGATTGAGGGTTTTTTTTTCAATTAAAAAAAAAAAACTTAAGTATGGGGATGGATCATTTGCCTGTATGTATATCGTGCATTGTGTGCCCATCTGGTGACCTTGGAGGCCAGAAAAGGGCATCAGGTCCTCTAGACTTGGAGTCACAGATGTTTGTAAGCTGCTGTGTGGAGGCTGGGAATCAAGCCAGTGTCCTCTGGAAGAGCAGCCTGTGCTCTTAACTGAGGAGTCACGTCCCCAGCCCCTGAGTGGGGTTTGTATTCATTCTGTTCTACTGTCTTTACTCTCTAACTGTGCGTTTATATCCAGGCCTGTGCACAATAGGCATCTGGTAAATACCTCCTGAAGAGCTGGGTGCATTTCAATGTCAGAGATTCACATAGGTTGACTGTGTAGTCTAGAAGGGCACTTTCTTTCCTCCAGTGTTAACAGTGCCTGGGGGGTGGGACTAGGGATAGTCTTCATTTCTGATTTCTGACTTTTCTGAATATTTTCTAGTAGTCAGATACCTTATAGTCATATATAACCATAAAGTGATGTTAAAAAAAAAAAGCAGCAGAAAACGTCCCAGAAAGTGGGTCAACATGTATGTTTGATCCTCTCTGCTGACTGTTCCCTTAACAGAAGCACTTTAAAAACTGGAACTTGCCTGGCATCAGTGGCACACACACTGGAGTAGACCCAGCACTCGGGAGGCAGAGGCAGGTGGATCTCTGTGAGCTTGAGGCCACTCTGGTCTGCAAAGCAAGTTCCTGGACAGCCAGAGCTATTACACAGAGAAACCCTGTCTCGAAAACCCCGCAAAATACAAAAGCTGGAATTCAGGACTGAATGTGGTGGTGCATGCTGTTAATTCCAGCAGAGGTGGAAGCAGGCAGATCTCTCTGACTCCGGGACAACCATGGCTACGTAGTGACACCTTGTCTCAAGAAAAAAATAATAATCATGAATAAAAAGTTAGGTGCAGAGATGTTAGTGCTTACTTAGCTTGCACGAGGCCCTGGGTTTGAGTCCCAGTACTGAATAAGACAAGGCTGTGACGTGTGTTTATAATCCCAGAATTTGGAAGTGGAAGCAGCAGAATCCGTTGTTCATGAGCATCCTTCACTACACAGCATCCTCAAGGCCATTCTGGGCTGCACGCAACCCTGAACATTTAAATTAATTCTGGTGGTGGCACACACCTTTAATCCCAGCACTCAGGAGGCAGAGGCAGGTGGACTTCTGTGAGTTTGAGGCCAGCCTAAGTCTACAGAGCGAGTTCCAGGACAGTCAAAACTACACAGAGAAACCCCATCTTCAAAAACAAAAACAAAAACACCCCAAACAAACAAAAATTAAAGTTCAAGAAAAAAAGACAAAAGCCTAAAGTTGTAAAGATTTAATTAAAATATATAGCATCATTTGTTGAGAGCTAATTTATTAATATTTAGTTACTCATACTGTCTTTGGAACACTGATTTGCCTATTTATTCCATGAGTGTGTACTGTTTTGCTAACAAGCAGTGAGATCTGTTGAAGTCGTTGGGAAGACTGAGAGAAGTGGAACCTGAGGGTTCATGGTCCAGTGCTGTAGGAAAGCGAAGGACCACCCCATGCCATTTCTAGATCCCACAGGGAATACAGAAGGGAGAGAAGCCACTGATGACAAAAGGTCAACAGTGGGCGTGGCCAGAACACCAGGAATGTGTTCCGCAGGGGTCACAGAAACAGATCACATGGGATGAGGACTTGGTGGCAGGTGCACGTGTGTTGGAAGCCTGGCTGACAGTCCCTGGGTGGATTCCACTGTGCTCGCATGTTGTCTGTGTAATGCAGACTGCAGCAGTGCTCACCTATGGTGTTCTGGACACCTGTCTTTTGCAATGCTGGGGGCCAGCACCACACCCCACAAATCCAAAGAACTGTCTCTAGTCACCTCCCAGTTTATGCTGTCTAGGAGCCTAGGAGCAAAGTCTCGCTTCCAGCAAAAGCACACCCAAAGATTGAGGCGAGTCATTAGAGTAATTTCCTTGGTGTGGATCATCTGGTTGTTCCTTATTAAGCAGCCTGTTGTTTGTACCCATAGTTAGCTTCAAGGTGACATAAATACCTCTGGGCCTGTTATTTCCTATACACACAGAGACAATGAGAGAAACATGCTACTTAAAAGAGATGCCCTCTCATAATGAAAGTGGGGCCTTTTGTTTTCTTTTTTGAAAGTGGAAAACATGCAGAATGCTGCATGCATGTGCCTGCGAGGTGCAGCATTGGATGGTGCAGTGATACTGCTATGGCAAGTAGTTACAAATGAGCTGGCACACAGCTGCAGCCAAGACGCGGCTCCCATTATGACTCTTAGCAGGCAGTGCACAGGGGCAGCCTTAAGGCTTGTGAAAACACTGAGCTATGCACAAGACGGTGCCCGAACTATCGCACGGGCTTCCCCAAGGCTAACGAGGTAGGTGTACGGACATGGGAGCCTCTAGCTGTGGCTTGCTTCTGGGGATAAGCTAGTCCACCGGGGCAGCAAGGTTTGAACTGGGCAGTCTGACTCCAGAGACCCTGTTTTTCAGCCACTGAGCGATCAACAGCCTTTAAATACCTGACCTATTTTTAAGTAAAAAGAGCGTCTGTGTTATTACAATGGCTCTCTCATGATGACAGAAGCTTGGGCATGGACAGCAGGAATTTCAATGAAGTGAAAGCCATTTGACAAGTGCATCATTGACCCGTGAGTGGGTGGTTTCTGTCGAGTGCTGGGAAGGCAGCCAGGCTGCAAGGAGTCAATAGAGGGGGGAACGAGCGGAAATACAATGTATGTATCACTCCTGGGAGTTCAGCAGATAAGAAACAAATAGAATTACAGCAACAAGAAGCCAGCCACACAGTTTGTTTTTTTTTCCCCTTTCCTGGGGTGATGGACATACCTCGGGCATAAGGAAAGGGTCTGCTGTTAGGGAGAAGAGAAGATGCTGATGGGGAGGAAAGGGGACTCAGATACCTGGGGTGGGATGGTGTTCAGCACATTCACAGAAATATTTTTTCTATGGTTTGGTTGATTTTCAATTAGTCCAGGGTAGACTATTCTGGAGCTAGTGATTGGCTCTCCAATGGCCTGGACCTGTGATTCCCCGGATCCCCGGAATACACGTTCTCCTGGTGTGGATAGTCTTTAACTCATTTGCTAGGTTTGATCCCATTGCTGCTGTCACACAGACACGTGCTCTTGGATGAATCAGTCACTTCATATATCCGAGAGTGTTTCCACATAGATTCCCTGGAACTGGAGAGACAGTTGGTTGTGAGCCTCCACGTGGGTACTGGGAACTAAGCTCAGGTCCTCTGCAAGAACAAGTGCTCGTAACTTCTGAGCCATCTTCCCAGCCCTGATCAGCCACATCCACATGTTAGACTCTGAGAAACCATGGCTCACCATAAGCTTGTTACTACAGAGCAGCGAATTGTCCTTCCCTGATTGTACATGCCCACCTGTTATTAGTGGGGCTTCAGGTCTCCCCGCCCCCCCCCCTCCGTGCTCAATTCTCAGGAAGGAGAATCAGGCAATGATCTGTGTCACTAGTCATCCATCGTCCGCAATATTTAGGAAGTAGAATTTTCCCCGGCAACCAGAGCTGTAAAATTCAACTCAGCTTAGAGTGGCAGCCGTGTCCAGCTTTTTGAGATAGTTATCTGCAGAGTTCTCTCTCAAGAATAGAGCAAACAGGGTACAAAAACAAAGCTGCAAAAAAACATCTGCTACTGCTTTAAGTAAGTTTATGGTTGTTTTTGTGTTGGGTCCCATTTATAGATAGCCTTGGCTATGTGTGGCTACCTGCCACCCACAGGCCGCGGATTGGCCATGCCTGCTATGGGAAGGCACCAAACAGGAAAATGAGGAGCTTAGGTATCTGTGGTGTTGATCAAAGTGTGCCCACAATCAAAACACAGGGCAAGAGTCTGTGACAAGTATCTCTCTAGGGTGTAGCCATTTGGAACACAGTTTGAGGGGTGTGGAGGGATGTGGTTACTGGGCATTAACAGGCTGAAAGTGGTGTATGATTTTACTGTTGGATACCAAGGAAAAGCTTTGTGAGTCACGCTTGTGTGGGGGTATATGTGTTGGGTATGCATGCCCAGGCCAGAGGAGGATGACCACTCTGCCTTATTCTCCTGAGACAGAGTCTCTCAATGAACCCGGAACTAGTCCGGCATCTGGAAAGCTCTAGGAATCCTCCTGTCTCTGTCCCTACAGCACAGGGGTTGCGGGCACTCATACAGCTGCGTCCAGATTTTACATGGGTGCTGAGATCAAATCCAGGTCTTCATCCTTGCTCAACAAGGGCTGTCTCACGAAGCTGTCTCTCAAGGCCAAGTTAGGCTTTACCCTCTGTGCATGGTGTCACTCTAAACACTGGCTCATAAGTGGTACAGTAGCACTCCCCTGTCCTCCGTGTGTGTGTGTGTGTGCCTGTGTGTCTGTGTGTCTGTCTCTCTCTGCAGCCTTTCTCTATTTTTGTCTCTGGAAAAGTGAAATTTAGCTGAATTTTTCCAATTTGGACATTAAAGAGATTTGCAAAAATACCTTTTGGTTTTGGAAAGTGTAATTATACTCTCATAAAAATATTATTTATGTCTTTATGGAATTGGTTTTTATTATTTTAAATAAATTAATAAATTATCATTGAATAATTTTCTCTATGACCCCTGGGTATACCTGCAATAGAACATGTATTTGTCATGGGTGAAGCCCTAGGTTAGATCCTTAGTACCAAATAAACAAGTTTGTTATCCATGTCAGTTCCTGATATGTTAAGTAGCATCAGATACAACTTGGAAGAAACTTAAGCCTTCAGAAATCATCGTAATTTTTAAGAAATTATTTTTACTAGAGGAAAGAACCCATCAAGAGTGATCAAGAGACACAGTGTGATCATATTTATTATTTTTGTGGGTAAAGCCTACGTAGGCTCCCTTTACCGCAGCTTTGAATTCTGCAGGCTGTCCGATGGTGTGAACCAGCCCATGCGCTTGTGTCTGTTACATTGTCTCCTCTGTGGAAGCTTGAGAACAGCAGGATCTGGAGTCTGTGTGGCATTTGGAGCTCTTCAAGACGGCAACGCTGCTGGAGTGGCCATCCCGGGTTCACACAGAAACCAGCTGTTTCCCAAGGAGATAGGCAGAGGGTCCTCTGCACAAGGCAGAGTGGGATGAAGTGACCACGGAGGTTCTGTCTGTGGCTCAGATAACCAACAGAGTTGCTCCTCACCAGATCCAAAGTCACGAGGCTGAAGTCGTGGGGAACAGATACATGAAGTGGGTGTGGGAAGGCAGGAGATGACACTGGCCCTCTGTCAGCCTGCAAGCCATTGGAGGAGTCACTAGAAATTCGCACTCCGGGCATTAGAAGCCGAAGCAGCCACCAGCTCCAGCTTGCAGAGAGGGTTTGCTCAAAAAAAAAAAAAAAAAAAAAAAAAAAAAGCACGCGGGAGGGCAGCATGGGAATGGAAATGAGTGCTTCTCACTCCTGTATTCTGACTCACTGAAACTGATCACTCTCTTCCCTGTGGGGCCCCTTCCCTCCACTTTCAGCTCCACAGTTCTGATATGAATTCCTCCCACCTGTCTTTTAAAAATTCATCTTGTAAAGGAATGGCAGGGTGCCTCACTGTTCACAGTCTCCCGTATCACCTGAGAAAAGAAAGGAGGTACCTGGGTCAGAGCCTTCACCCCAAGGAACACTCCTGTAAAGCAGGGCATTTTAGATGCTGGACGAGAAGAATGGATGGAGTCAGTAAAGGCTGTCTTTCTGGAGCTTCTCAGGCCATACCTGAGGTTTAAAAGCAATCTCTCCATCTCTCTCCTGCTCTCCCCCTATACTATAAAAGGCTCTATGTGCTCTCTGTCGTGTTCCAGGCGTTGGGACGCAGAGATAACCTTTGGTGTAAGGGGAGTGGAGACGAGCAGGTAACATAATGATTGCAACAGGCTAAGGGAGATACTGGAAGGAGAGGATGTGTAAGGTGGAGAGCAGCCTGGGATGGAGGCAGAAATGGGGACGATGCTTTTCTCCAGCTCTGAGAGTAAGAGTGTGGTGTGCAGGTGTGTGTGTGTGCAGGTGTGTGTGCAGGTGTGTGTGCATATGTGCATGTGTACCTGGGTGTGCATGTGTGCATGTGTACCTGGGTGT